>QLPE01000777.1:13033-34229 GCA_003314125.1 Hygrophorus russula | reverse complement strand
GCAGACCCGCTGCGGCGGCAACTGGGGACGCGCGGGGGACAAAAATAATAAATGTCACGTTGGAACGCCATATACATACACCTCGTTTATTAACCTTCCGAGTTGGTCCTTGTAACATAACCTCAGCACTAGCAGTGTCTGGCTCTAACTAACCTTGCCTCTAAACTGATGTGGTTTCGTCCACACGCCTTAGTTGGTCGCCTCGCGCGACCGGTGTATCAGTCTAACTCGACCGTATTTGTGAGAGGGTTTGCCAGCAGCCTCAAAATGGGTAAGTTGTATCGACGTGTGGCTGTTTATATAAAATTGCTACTCGATCGACATGGCCCCTAGTTTTGAACTGAACCCTCAATGTCGTGCCCAGAATCCGTTACCAATGTCCAGAAGATTGTTGTGAAAAACCCCGTCGTTGAGCTCGATGGGGACGAGATGACGAGGATTATCTGGAAGAAGATCCGAGAGGAGGTACGTGTTTCTGCCTGTCATTTAATGTAACTTGAAGGCTCAACCCCCTTTGTGATCAAAGCTTATCCTTCCTTACATGGAACTAGACATCAAGTACTTTGATCTGGGGCTGGAATACCGGGATCAGGTGCGCAACGAGTAATTTGGACCTCGGCTCACTCAACCACCTCCGGCGTATCAGACAAACGATCAAGTCACTGTAGACGCTGCAAACGCTATTCTGGAACACAAGGTCGGGATCAAGTGCGCGACTATCACCCCAGACGAAGCACGCGTAGAAGAATTCAAGCTTAAGGAGATGTGGAGGAGTCCGAACGGAACAGTACGTGTCGTTCATTGCGCGATTCGATTCGGTATGGCGGCGCTTTCTTCGCTGCGTTCTGAAGGAGAACCTCTTAGATCAGGAATATCTTGGGCGGGACGGTATTTCGTGAACCAATCGTCCTCACGCGGATCCCCAAGCCAATCCCAGGATGGGTGAAGCCTATTGGTGCGAGCCAATGATGTCTTCGTCGTTACGATAATGTCCTAATGATTGGGTTCTCAGTCATTGGCAGGCACGCGTTCGGTGACCAGGTATTCTTTACGTTGAGTACTGAGGATTAGGACGCGCTCTTAATTTGTATATGACCCAGTACCGCTCGACGGATTTTGTTGCACCAGGACCTGGAAAACTCCAGATGGTATACACCCCGGCAGACGGCGGGGAGAAGACCGTGATGAATGTGTATGACTTCAAGGGAAAGGGCGTTGCTATGAGTATGTACAATACCGACGAGGTGCGTGTTTCTCGTATACGCACTTCCGTGTTTCAATGACCTTGCGTGATTCACTCGTAAAGTCGATCACTGGTTTCGCGCATTCATCGTTCAAGATGGGACTTACGAAGAAGATGCCGCTGGTACAAACCTGTTTTGTTTTCCAGTTATATTTATTGACCCCGTGATTTTCGTTTTCTGCAGTTCATGTCCACAAAGAACACGATCATGAAAAAATACGATGGTCGGTTCAAGGACATATTCCAAGAGATCTACGACTCGTCCGTTCTACCCCTGTTCCCAATGTCTCATAGCCTAACGAGCGCTTCATCCACAGGACGTATAAAAAGCTCTACGAGGAAGCGGGCATCTACTACGAGCACCGGCTCATCGACGACATGGTCGCGCAGGCGATCAAATCCTCAGGCGGTTTCGTGTGGGCTACAAAGAACTACGACGGGGACGTCCAGAGTGATATCCTCGCGCAGGGCTTTGGAAGCTTGGGCATGATGACGAGCGAGCTTATCACCCCAGATGGCCTCATAATCGAGAGCGAAGCTGCACATGGTAAGGCTGACCCCGCCTCATAATGCATCCCTCACGCTCATTCTTGTGCTGACAGGCACCGTCACGCGGCACTACCGTGAGTATCAGAAAGGCAACGAGACCTCCACCAACCCCGTCGCGTCCATTTTCGCGTGGACACGGGGGCTCTTGCACCGAGCAAAGTTGGACCAGAACCGTGCTTTACGGGAGTTCTGCGTGGAACTTGAGGAGGCTTGCATTGAGGTGATTGATAAGGATGGAATCATGACCAAGGATCTGGCGATCGCGATATATGGGAAGGAAATGAAGAGGGAGCACTGGGTTGTGACGGACGTGTACATGGATGCTGTCAATGTGAGTACTGTTTTCATTTGGTGGGTGGTTGTAGGACATGGCTGACTTCCTTTTCGAAGGCTAAACTGCAGCAAAGATTGGCATCTAAGAAGGCGGCAAGGTTGTAACAGGCGTGGTCATATCTGGGACTATTTGGAAAGTTGGCGGGATTTAGGATGTAAACAATTTGACTAGCACGGAACCAGAGTGGCCTTTACTGTTTTACTACGCCCACTACTTGTACTTCTGGAGTGTGCATGCCTGCAATGGATGATATATACAGTGAGATTCATAAGCACTCTGAGGAATCGAGTAGTAACAAAAGAAGGTTGTAAACTGTGTTGCCGACTATCGCGTCCCTAGAGTCCCCCTTTCCTTAACGAACGCACGAAGAGGTTTTCCTCGAAATATGGGTAAGAAGTACGCTCGGAACTTGAGATCCTCGACGCTGGCGAAAATCGGATAAGTATTGTTTCGACGTCAATAAAAACTACCAACGTAGTTTGATCTATTGTCATCTCTGTCATCCTGAACAGGTTTGCAAAGATGAGGTACAATTCACACCACGCAAGACTAAACAAATATATTAACAATTGAAAGAGAAAAAAAGACACTGATACTTACTTTATACCGACACAGCTCCTAGGGCCTTTCGAAAAGGACACCAGGTATGGGTCGAGTTCGTTGGAGTCCGGCTGAAGCCATCGATCCGGGCAGAATTTGAACGGATGAGGGAAAATGTCTGCATCATTGTGGACGAACGTGGCTCCCATAGACACGACGGTCTATCAGAAGGGTGGCTGAGACTGTACTCTCACTACCAATGCAACTTAACAAACTTACGCCTTTCGGAACGTCTAGCCCAGCAATTGTAGCAGAGTCGGGACCGACGACACGAGCAGGCCCGCTCACCACACCAGGCGCTATCCTCAAACTTTCTTTAATAACAGCGGTCTAGACAAGCTTAATCAACACCAAAAATCCATACCAAAAATGCTGGAGAATAATGGCTCACAAGGTACGGTAGCCTTTCCAAAACGTCCAACCCTACTTTGGATTCTTTGTCGGGCCAAGCTTCTTGTAACTCCTTCACTAAACGGGAGCATACAGCCTGGTCGTTGAGCACGTAAAATGAACCAATCTGTTCTGCATAAGAAGACAAGGTCACAAAACGTATTCTCACGACCAACCTTGCACGTATTTGCGACCGTATCGGACCCGGCAAACAGAATACTTTTTGCCTCACTCATCAAGTTAATCTTCGACAGCATTTCATGCCCGTCATTAGACTTCGTGGGAAGCGGAGTAATTAAGTGGTGAAACACGGTCTCGTGCTCTGCGGTTTGCAGCAACGTAGGATCGGCCAGAATAGCATCGATCTGATTCGACAATTTCACGCGCATGTCAAGGAAGGAAACACATAAGCTCCGGCCGAACCAGTCCAACGCAAGGAGCAGGGCGTGTCTCGTGATGGGGAAGTATCTGAAGTACCAGAGCAGAAGCAGACTAGCCTGCATGTCTGCAACCATCGGGTGTTGGAAATCTGGAGCGGCGAGAGCGTCGTCGGAGTGACCGAAGCAGTAAGATGTTATGATATCTAGCGTTGTACAATGGAGGGCAGCATCTAGATTGGCAGACTGGCCACGGTTGTACCGGAGAAGCGCATTGACAAGCTTGTCGACCTGCAAGATTCAATCACAAGTGAGAGAGAGGGTAATGAAATTTTTTACAAATAACGATACCTTGTCTTGTACAACACTCTCGAGTTTTAGGATGGCGCGGCGAGAGAACAATAGGCTCACAGCGTCTCTGCGAATCTTTGCCTCGCAAGGATCACAACATGAGAACGAGGACTTTCCGTCTACGAACGCCCCGTAAAACCCGGGATCCTTGACGAATTTAGAACCTGTGCTGTAGATTCCCCTGAACGCCTGTGGATCGCTGAAATGAAGCTGTAGAAATTTCAGACCTCGTTTAAATTTTCGTGTCGGTTGTTACACCCACCTCGTTAGGGCCAATTCTCACGATAGGACCTGGCACTGGGATCAATATTTTGACTCAGACAATTGTGTATCTCTGCTGACCATATATCTCGTGCAATCTTTCCAGTTGTTCAACCATCCCCCCGTCCCAGATCAAGTCGTAATAGGCTGTATACAACCATGTGAGGGCGGCTACTTTTGGCCCGGGGATATCACGTAGTGGATGGAAGAATAATCTTGACAAGGACGAACAAATGAAGTACACGACAGAGATTCCTATAAGAATGATAATCCATGGCAGAAAATTGTCCATTGTAAAGTGGGATACGACCGTGCTGAGACCGAACTAGCTTTATATTATTGGCGCTCTAAGCTTCCAGAAGACCGATCTTGGGCCATTGGGTTTAATTAAATGTTCTGCCGTGATACCGTGACCAGACAGTCTTTCTTTAGAGCCACAAACTCGGAAGTTTGGTTGTCGGGACGTTGCCAAACAACACGCTCGCTCGTGAGGAATTTGGTAAAATTTGCACAAATTCATCGGTGATTTTCTGAGGGGGCAAACTTGAAATCGGCCAAATTCATTTGGTCGATGGTACCTGGGGGATAAGTACATTATCTCAAAAAATACTGGTAACTGCTAAGAAACAATAATCAAAAAAAAAGGTCAAAAGGTAGCATATGCATAGTTATTGCATTCAAAGATAATTGTTCGTCAAACCAAGCCCACCACCTTCTAAGGCTTTAACAATGCCATACGCCGCACCCGCGGCCGCACCACCAACCAACAGCGTGCTTACCGCGCCCCACACGTATCCCGTCGCACCCGCCCCAGCCCCTGTAACCCTTGCCTTCACCGCGCCAAATACCAATAATACAACGCCAGTGACCACGCATGAGTATATCAAAGCGACATGCGCGCGGGCGATAAAAAAGTATGGCAGGAGAGGGATCAACCCCCCCAAAAGATATCCCATGCCAATTGTGAAGGCGGAAATGTACAACCGACGTGTGGGGACTTCCTCTGCAAACATCACGTTAAGAATCGAAGACGTAAAAGCACGAAGACACTTACCCAATCCCTCACCGAACTTCATCAAAAATGCGGTGAGCCCCACATTCTTGCTCCACCTCAAAGACGCATCCTCCTCCAAACCGCCACCTGAACCGCCGCCCACGCCTGTACCACTTGCATTGATCTCTACGTCCCTCAAACAATGAGCGACCACCCTGCTCGTCTTCTCGTCCACACCAATAGGGCCTAATACAGCATGCACCTCACGGTCCATCTCCCCGGCACAGCTCCTGAGAACCCGAGCAGAAGTGTGGTGGCGGAGGAAACGGTAGTGGTCGCGCTCAGCTTGAGATGCGAGAAAGCCTCCTATACCCATTGAGATTGCGCCTGCGATGAGTTCGGCGATGCCGCCTAGGACGACCAGCTTCGACTCTCCGAGCGAGGAGAGGCCTGCCGTCAGTGCGAAGGGCACTGTTAATCCATCGGACAAGCCGATGACGCTGGGTGAAAGTTAGCCGGATTCAAGTTTGGGGGTGGCTGAGCGAAAACTTACACGTCTCGCACGACATCCGGGTCAATAAGGGTCCTCTCATCATCGCCTTTCAGTTCTTTGCAACAAACGCCGTCTGTCCTGTCCTCGCGAGCACACTTGGCGGGTAACGGAACAGATATGGTATCCACCGGCACTGAAGTCTCAAGTGCCCACAGTGGTGGAACTACTTCATTGTCTGGTCGAGTGTGTCGCTTCAATGGAACAGACAGCGCTGGTGCGGTAGTTCCTGAATCCATGCTACTATGGATGACTAGACAGCGGGACTTACGGCGTTACAGCTTGACCTTTGTTCGGCAAATTCCGATAAGCTCGACCCCTTACAGGAACTCTTACGTGACTGTGGATCATACCACGAACTCGATGACGATGTAATAAGCCAAATAAATTAGCAAAATTCGAAAGCCTGTAGCGGGACAATTCTTGATGATTTGTAAACATGATATGGTCAAAAGAAACGGGAATGCAAGAAAAAAAGTACGACAACGACTCAACGAAAAAAAAGTGCGAATGTATATTGATACAGGCTTGTATACAATGCTAAAGTGTGCTCTGTTTCGAACTGGACTGCTTCGTTAGCGGGCTACTGGCTGAAGTTTTGATCGTAGTGATCGTCGGACGACCGTTGGACCGTCCGGGGGGAACTGCGGGGGGCTTGCGTCGTTTTCCAGGGGCAGGTGGCGCCGTTCTACGAGCCGGTGTCTGAATTGATGATGACGACACTGAAACCGGATTTGATCCGGGAGTCGGAGACGATGGCAAGCTACTGCCTTGTTCGTGTGGGTGCCGAAGAATGGCATCTTCGCTACAATGAGCGTGGCGATGTCGCTCCCCTTTGGTCACGAAACTGCCATCAATTTCTGCGGAACGTGCACCAGGTGTGTCTCGGCGCTTTGACGAACTGGGGGTGTGGGGGGTTGGCGATGTTGCGGATGCCACTCCCATAAGGCTGAAGGAACTCGCGTTCGATGGGCGTCGGAGGTATTCCACGGGAGAGCGAGGCGGCGGTCTGGAATGCTGGTGTGGCAAACCTTTTACAAATTCCATGCTTTTACTTAGTTTGAGCGTCTTCCCCTTGTTAAGAGAGCCGGTCCTCTCCAATTGTGCGGAAGACGACATGGACGGTCCCAACGTTATCTCCAAATTTGCCTGTGCTTGTGCAGCAGAAGCCATGCTGTCGGAACTGGGACTTTGCCCCCGATCCTGAGAGTTCATTTTGAGCTGCACACACCACTCCCCGGCGAGGCAGCGTTCAACAAGACGTTTCGTGGTTGGGTTAATATCACGGATACGCCCGTTCTGCATCAAAGACTCAAGTGCCTGCACTATTTGGGACCGCTTGTAAGGAATAGAGCGTAGTTGCGTTTTAGTGAGCAGTGGATGGAGGACACGAAGGAATGTATGTCGCAGCTGTTCAGATAATTTGTGAGCACAAAAACTCACGCGATGAATGACGTAACACCAACTGATTCGCTTTCTTCGTCAAGGTCTACAAGTTCTCGAAGAAAGACATCAACGAGCACACACAGGTCGTTGGTATAAAAGTATTCCGATGTGCCTTTGGTCGTGAACAAAAGGTAGAGAATCTTGAGAACTAGTAACTGCATGCACAAATCCTCCGGCGTTCGATCTGTGGACGTAGGTGGTCAACAGCTAGTCCCTATTGAGTGACGGAAGATACAGACTAGCACGGTTGAGCATGAAAATCATGTTTTCACCAAATGTCTTGCTCGAGCCGAGTCGTCTCATGAGCACACGCAACACCCGGTTCTTTGACTCAAAAGGCTGCGTATGGTCCTTTGGCTGCTCCGGGGGCGGATGGCCGCCGCCATTAGTGTGCAAGGATGCTACCATGAATTGTTCGTTCAATGACACCTAGATATATGGATATATGAGTGCCTGATGACGTGGGAAAAAGAACTACACACGATAAGCTTTATGACGGAATAATTAAAGGTTTCGTCCTGCATGTTCCTCGTTTGTTCCACGAGGTCAAAAAGATAATCAATGAAGGAATCGTCGAATATGCCTGACGAAAAGCTTTGTAAAATGGATTTAAAAAGAACACGGATAAGATCTCACGTAAATCCTGCATAGACAACTTCTGCACTCGGCATACCTCATACAGTAACCTTACGCCTAAGCTTCGCAGCTTGGCCTCGATGGGAACCGGCACATTTGGTCCGGTGGCGTGGCTGGGGTGTGATCCCATGCCAAAGTACGTGTCTTCGACGTCGGGGTCAATCTCAACCAGAACGTGGTCCATGAGTAGGGGTATCAGAGGCTCCCAGCGTTTGCTCGAACGGAAGAAAATAGGTTGATGCCTGCCATAGTAGAGAAGAATGTTGTAGATGATGAATTGGGAGTGCGGATTTGTGGTCTGTAACGACCACAAGAAGCTGGGATGAGCAAGAGACGGAGATAGCGTATGGTACACACCGTCTGGGCATCATCGCCTAGAATCTCACACATCCGCTCCGAGTGAAATATGAAAAGTTCAGAATCGAGCAAGTGTTCACATGCGTGTTCAAGCTGTAACGGGCTTTGCAGATATTGCTCTGAAAAAAGTGCGTAATTTAGAGTCTTGTGCGGGGACGACAGGCCATGTCGACGAACCATGATAGGCCGTACACAGCGATAAGTATCGCTTCAGGGCAGAATCTAGTCGTGACAAGGTCGTAGAATCATCATTCGGAATATGTAAGACATCCTCCAGCTCTGTGCCGTCGTAAGGTCCCCGACGGAAGATGAAAAATGATAGAACACACCTGACCAGAACTGTTGAGGGTTTTCAACAAGGTAAACGATCCCAAGGTCGTCTTCCATGGAAATTAGAGACATTGTATTCATCTAGGTAGTCATCGGAGTGTGATGATGATGAGGCGCGCCAGTACGTGGTACCTCAAACCCCTTTTAGAGCCCCTGTGTACCCCTGCACGGCAACCCAAAATATTTCATCCAAAAAAATATTCCACCACTGTATATCTCATGCACAGGCTGGTGGAACGTGAAAACCAAATTTGAGTCGTATTTACTATGCGATTAAATGACAATACTCGTCGTAAGTCGACACGCGCTTACTCGTTGAGACCTTCCAGGAACCCTACACCCCCAGCCGCTACTTTCCGCGTGAACGATTCGTACCAACTCTTAATGGCGTTCATGGGCACCATGTTATTTGACGACACGCCGTTTCCAATAGCGAAGCTCGAGAGATAGTTGAGGAGGTGCTTGACGATCTTTTCAGTCAGCACACTGGGGTTACTAAGGCTTGTCGAAGGCCCTGTGAAGTTTGTCGTAGGCTTTGCCAGGGCCGAGGGAAGAGAGGACAGTTGAGCCTGAATCTGCTCAAGAGGTTCGATGGATATCCCAAGGATGGCTACTACGTCTGAGCTGGGAGTTACACTCTGCCAGCCAGCTGTGAAGGCGTTTTGGGCGACTGTTGTGGCAGTTGGGACAAATGTACCCCGCAAGCGGAATATAGCTGATGGTTTGTCATTGGATAACCTGAGGGACCGTCCGGATGAGCACGAAAGAAGGAACGATTCCGATTTCAGAACTCACATTCCCAGCAGCTGGAACCCCTTTTCCGGCCAGAAGAAATGCACGGTTGCACCATAGCCGTCTGGAAATGGAACTGTGCGAACTTATCAATAGTATCGGCACAGATGATAACAGCCTCACTGACCCGTTCCCAAGAGAAATACGCATATGTGGTTGATAGTGTTTGCTCCAGGGAGCTCGAAGACCGCATGGGTATCGTCGACTTGAGTGAGATTGGTCTGTAGCAAGCGACCCGCGACGCAACAACCGAACATTGGTGCTTAATTAGATTATGTGTTAAGATGGCAGAGGCAGTTGAGCACTACCAATCAGGGTTATCATGCTACAGTGAGATACCATGGACTGTCTGAACTAGCAAATTCCTTTCGGGTAAATCCGAAGCATCCCGAAGCATGCGCTCACTCCAAGTTGGCGACTTCGAGGTCACTGCGATGCACGTAATGGGCTGTATTTCTACTTGTATATACTCATCTTGTCTTGATTTATCCATCCACCGTGCCATAGAAACCGCCAGGGACAATGGCACATACTTTACACGTTGCTCACAGCCTTGAAAAAAGTGAGATAAGGCCCTTTTAAGAGCGAGACTACACGTGTCATACCTCCTTGCTTTGGTCCAGCACCATGTCTTTACAACGAGCGGATCCCTCAACTCATTGCGGTGCCCTAGATGCGTCGAGTAAAGCCTGTAATATAGTGATAAAAAACGGTGCCACTTGGTGCCCTAGACACGACGAGGCAAAGGTTCTCATCTGACAAATCATTTTCAGGTGCTGATGATCACGACAGGAGCGCAGCAAACTGTATGTCAACTACAAGGCGCACCATGCCTCGTTGGATGCCTTCCCAGAGCACACGATATGTCACAATCTCGATTCTATCGTGTGTTGCTCATCACTGGAAGTTATTAGAGGATGGAATAAAAATCTTCTAACCAAATACAAACTTTTGAACCGGTTGAGTCCAACGCTATCCGTTGCCTGGCAGTAATTGTTTATCATTCGTAGATGCATTGGCGCGCGTGCTTACTTCACTGAACGATTTTTTGGGTAAGCCCTTTATTAGAGCTCGCAAGGACAACTCATGAGCCCCCACTCTTTAGGAATGACATGGTGCCCTTTCTTGTATGTGCAACACCCTTCAGTCTAGTAATGTGTCGAAAAACAGGATTTCGGCCACAAGACGTTTTGGGAAAATCTTCTAAAACAGCGCGACGACCTTGAAATCCTCCTCACTGCAGTGGAAAGAAGAGCATATGAGCTGATACTCAAGGCGCAAAATGCTTTGTGGGTGCTCGAACAACAACCGGAAGACGCAGACTTGTCAGAGGAAGAGTGTAAGGATCACTCAGAAATCCCAATCAACATGCCAGAATCTACCAAGGAACTTGCGGACGAGGCTGTTGAGATAGAGGACCCTCTAGACGCGGCTTTGCGTGAAAAATGCGCGGAACTGTGGGACAAGATTCGGACTCGCCTTGCCCGCTACTGCGCTCCTACACGGTCCAAGTTCTATGACGAACGAATCAAAGTTATATGCGCATGTGTTCGTCGTGCCATTTATACGAACCCTTCCCTCATGTTTCTGTCAGAGAGCTACAAAAACGTTTATTCATTACTGAAGGATTCGTCTCTCGAAGTCACTACGGTCGAAAGGTTGTGGAATGCCATCAAGAATCTGACCGTGTTCGATATTCGTGCGGCTGTCGACGACGTGCTGCGACCCAAGTCTGCAAATGACGCAGGAGATTTCGTAGCGGTCCTTGGTGGGAAAGTTTATAAAAACTTGGGTTGCACAACCTTGGCTTTTCACGCTTGGGGTCATCTCTCAGCTGTGTACATGTGCTATACATGCATCCGGAGAGTGTGCAAGACGGTTCGTTTGCCGACAATTGGTGTGTTGATTCATTCCAGTAACAAGGAATTAATTTCAGGTCGATGACGTCGTGGGCTTGACCCGATTCGTCGTTCTCACTGGCAGTTCCCTAGCGCAAACGCGGCTGAAGTATAGTTTTGACATCGACAAGACGAAAACGCTGTCACTGTGTGGCTTTGTTCCAAATACAATTGACGCCGATTGTTCGCGCTTCACTGTGGACAAGTGCAATTGTGCTTTCAAGAGGAATACCGCCCACTGGCGGGAGATGAGGACGAACTTTGTGATGTGCGCCGGTCTTTCTCTCAACGATCCGAAATCTCAGAAATTCTTGAACGCTTGCCTTCGCCATCCTGATTTTCGGCTCATATTTCGCAAGGGAAAGGACGGGCGGGTTATTCGCTCCGCGAAAGGCATCTGGGCTACACGGATCCGGCATGCCAGTACACGAGCCGGCCTACAGAAGGTGCCTTGGGACTCTGCAGGGGAAGTAAGCGTGACGTATTTCAAGGACAGTCTCCTTACAGAATCACAACCGATGGTCTCCAACACACAGAGGATAGAAGATTGCTTTCAGGTGGCGATCATCGATATCGGAGAAGGTAATTTAAGAGACTTTGCGCGCAAACTAGGTGAGAAATGGTTTGAGGTGTATGGAGTTGAGGACATCGGTGGGCTCATCAACCTCATGGCGAGTCCCAATATCGATAGTGGTGAGCTCGAGCTCTTGTCCCCGGAAACAGCAGACTGGTATCTGGTCCCGAATGTGGAAGTGGACATCTTGAAGTCGTACCGATTGTTGTGGGGGATGCCCCCTCGTGAAGGCAAGCTTCCCAACGACGACCATCCTGTTACGCTTGCTGAGCTCCAGTGGTCAGTACTGTCATTGTTTATGGTGGGGATGCTAACGTGACATGTCATTCACGCAGGAGATATTATCAGCCTTCTGATTCACGAAAAGCTGCAGCGACTACAGCTGCATAGACGGTATTTTACATTCTTGTAAACCTGATAGACTACGCATTTTATTGAGTCTGTTCTGACGCTAAATACTGTAAGTGATCGAGTTTAATGACGTCGTATGTCCATTGCCCCCCTATCTGTACCCTATTTAAGTTGCAACTCGTCAGCCAATCCCTATAATTCCTCCTTACCATTAACCACAACCATCCAAACCACATCTGTTATTCACAATGCTCAACTTACGTTCACTCATGTTCTTCAAAAAGCGTCCCGTTCCCAAGATAACCGTGAGGCCAGCAAAAGTGAGTTTCATCTCCCAGAACATCTGCAGGCAACCGTAGCTGATTCGTTTCTTGCAGCCCGTTAAACTGGTCGTCACCATTGTAGAGCAAGTCGGTGATAAAAAGATCGAGTATAGTTTTCTTCTTGATTCGGAGTCGTTATCAAACGAAGTAAGTTGCACTTCCTTCAAGTTGGCTAACCTCGCGACTAACTCGCGTTCAGTGGTTTACCCAAAGCTATGAACCACGTCAGCATCATTCCAGCAGCGTGTCGAATTCCTCAGCGCGTGTAGCTGCCAAGCACAATGTTCCCGAGTCTAAAGTCCCCCGGATACAATCTGGGCACAGACGACACTCGTATCGAACTGCACGCACTACACGCCAAGTTGCATTCCGCCCACATCCTTGCTATCGTATCGACGAGGAGCCTGAGGAATCTCTGTCCATGAGCCGTAGTCGGTCGACTGGTAGCTCCGGTGGACACGGTTGCTCTTCTGATCTGTGATGCCGAATCATCCAACGTGTAACATCATTCCGTTGACAACTATCGACGAACCGAGTCCCGTCGCACTTGCAGCACCGTATTCGAACGACGGTTGGGTTGGGAGTGGCATGAGCTCGAGGGGGTTGGTCGTGATTGACATGGACATTTCTCATATGGACTTATATGATGTATCAATACACAGCATTGATAATTTACCTGTTTCATTATCTTCAGTGTGTGAAAAGCGTCTTATTGATTGACGGCTTGACATTCCTTGCCGATCACCACGAAGAGGACCGAGTGGTCTTGGTATACATTGAAGATAATAGACTGAGGTAAGCCCGAATAGTCTGTTCTAGAGCCAAAGGGACTTGTTCGGCTGTTACCGGGTTACCTCTCATGGTAACCGTTCTCATCCAATCCTTATCCACCCCCTTACCACTCCTTTCCTTCGCTGCACTCCCGCAGGTCGGTCCCTTTCTCTTCTAAACACCCTCTTTACGCAGGACGTTCTTTCAACTCAATCGTCATGTCTACCGCTGGCAAACACTCCTCTGGCCTCGACTTTTCCGACCGAAGTTCCATGTTGAACGGGCACCCGGACGTCCCAAACAACTACGTTGATGGGGCAGAGCAGCCCATCCATCTTCAGCGTAACAAGACGGAACGTAGGAGGTTGCAGGGGCTTCAGAGGACGTTGACGGCCACCAATGTCCCTAAAGTTCCTGACAAATCTATCAGTTGGGTCAAGAAGTACAGGCTATGGATGATCAACGAAGGGAGCGGCCAAATGATATTTGGCGTCTGGATCTTCCTCCACATCCTAGTCGCTGTGCTGGGTTTCCTCCACTATCAGTTGAAAGATAACTTGACCAATGCTCGTGCGGAACTTGGCGTTTCTTACGGTCAGTCTGCCTCTTCCTTCGGATAGAGTTCTTGTCTAAGTTTTGTTGAAGCCATCGCTCGTACCGCCGCTCTCGTCCTTCATGTCGATGTTATTTTTATTCTTCTCCCCGTTTGCCGGAACTTTGTCTCTTTCCTGCGTAGAACCCCTCTCAACACCGTCATTCCATTTGACAAGGCCCTCGATTTACACAAGGCCACGGCCTGGTCGATCGTTGCTGGCACTATCGTGCACATCGTGGCCCATATGGTTAACTTCTATAGACTCGCTGTAGCTGATGAACACAGCACTGGGAAACGCGTTCTCGCCTTCTTGGGACTCAATTTCACGACGGGTCCCGGTATTACAGGCTGGATCATGACTACTTGTCTTTTTGTTATGGTTTTCTTTGCCATTGAAAAGAGACGTCGTGCGCACTTTGAGAGGTTCTGGTACTCACACCACCTGTTTATTATCTTTTTCATAAATTGGCAACTGCACGGTATGTTCTGTATGATCAAGCCCGACACCCCTCCATATTGCTCCTTTAACACCATTGGCGTATTCTGGGTAAGTTCCGGTCGGCTGTTCTATCATACGACACCTGACATCTTGCACGTACAGCGATACTGGCTTGTTGGCGGCGTTATATGGATCTTCGAGCGCATCCTTCGCGAAGTTCGTTCTCGTCATAGAACTTACATCTCAAAAGTCATCCAGCACCCATCCAACGTCATGGAGCTCCAGATCAAAAAAGAAAAGATAACCACGAGGGCTGGTCAATATATCTTCCTTTCATGCCCCGAAGTATCTTATTTCCAGTGGCATCCATTCACACTTACCAGGTACAGAACAAGATCCAACGTATGACGCACAACTCACATATTCTCCACAGCGCTCCCGAAGAAGATTATATTTCTGTCCACATTCGCGTCCTCGGTGACTTTACAGGCGCACTTGCGAAAGCTGTCGGGTGCGACTTTGAATCGAAAGGCGGTAAACAGCCCGGGGGTAAGGTCGTGGGAACTTCATCCAATCCGCCTGTCAATCGGGTTCTTCCCCGTGTCATGGTGGATGGACCGTTCGGAAGTGCTAGTGAGGACTTCTTGAACTACGAGACTGTGTTACTTGTTGGCGCTGGAATCGGTGTTACTCCATTCGCCTCGTTGGTGCATTTTTTTAATCGTATTCTTGATCTAATTTCATATATTTCCGATTAGAATTTTGAAATCCATCTGGTATCGCATGAACAACTTCCATAATTCCAAATCCACCAGGCTATCCAAGGCAAGCATACTTGTTGTCAAATCTCGCACATGTCTGACACACACGCAGGTCTACTTTACGTGGGTCATTCGTGACTTTGGTACCGCGGAGTGGTTCCATTCGCTCCTCCACGCCATTGAGGAGCAAGATACAATGAATAAGATAGAAATCAATATATACCTCACCGCCAAGATCAAGGAAGATGACATGAACAACATCATCGTGCGTCCCATGTCTGCCCAACTTTGTCTGCCCCTTTAGCAACTCGTCAAATCATAGGTCCAGGATGTTGGAGCAGATAAGGACGCCATCACGTCTCTCCGTGCGCCCACCCATTTTGGCAGGCCTAACTGGGACAGGGTGTTCCCCTCCATCGCGGAGAAGCACCCGCAAACTGATGTCGGGGTGGTAAGTGGATATCGCGGTCGATTTCGATGACATTCTCATGGTATTCTTGGCAGTTTTTCTGCGGCCCGCCTGTTCTTTCAAAGACACTCCATGAGATGTCGAACAAGTATTCGGAACCAGGAGGTACTAGATTCTTTTTTGGGAAGGGTACGTATTTTCTCGTTTTTGTTCAGGGCAATTGAAGCTGACGGTTGTTGTATAGAGAATTTCTGAACATACGGGTTGTGTTGTCACATGGAGTCTAATCGCTTTGCTGTTGCTCTATACCATTCTGTGTTAGTTTCGAATCGGATGTGAGCAAGTTGTAGTGGACTACGTGCATCGTCCACATTCGCCGACTGGCTTGAGCTCTACATAAGCACCGGTATGATGACACTATGCCCGAGTACCCGCCGATCCGGAATTGCAAGCCATACTAGACGCTGGCTATCCTTATCCCCAAGTTATCAGGCTCGAAGTCTCACTGAGCGTCCTGGTATGACTCCACCACCTCAGCGTCGCCTGAATCGAATCCTAAGCGAGCTATCACCAACGTTACCTTCCGTTGGCACTCTAAAGCTCGGAAACATTACCTTTGATGTTCCTGCGTCGCTGACCCCTTCGAGATTGGTGCACTCCGGGGAAGACTTGTTGGATACGCGGGACCCTGTCAACCTAGACGCCTTGCATTTTATTCTGCAGAAGTATTTGCTCGGGCAGGATGTGTTTCTGGTGTCCCAGCCTGGACCTTACGCACGTCGGTTGGCTCTGACGTTTGCCTGGTAAGGCGTACCTTACGCTGGCGTAGACATTGTGCTCATGTTGACTGAATTGTAAGTTTGATCAATGCGGAATTCGAATATGTTGCTCTGCACCGGGATGTCGGCGAAACGGAGCTGAAGCAGGGGCGGGAGATTAGAACGGGTGGAAGCTTGGCTTATGTCGATAGCGCGGCGGTGCGTGCTGTCAAACACGGTCGTTTGCTCATTTTAGATGGGATAGAGAAGGCTGAGAGGGGGATCATGCCTGTAAGTTGGCTTTACTCTCCGTGTCCAGTACGGGGGACTTAATGCAGTCATTTCTTAGGTTCTTAATAACTTGCTAGAGAATCGTGAAATGTAAATCTCGTGCTGCAGTGCATTCTCGTCGCTAATCTCTGACGTGACGACAGGAACTTGGACGACGGGACACATATTATACACCCCCACCGTTATACCCAACTACTAGAAGGCACTAACTCGGATGTCGCCGGGAATGGGACGACTTTCATTCCCGCACACAAGAACTTTCGCGTGATAGCCATTGCCGCGCCCGTGCCGCCGTACCCAGGCTTTCCCCTAGACCCACCTTTCCGGAGTCGCTTCCAAGCCCGTTTTATCGATCCAGTCGGCTCATTGCTGGCTCTGGGCAGTTCGGTGATCCTAGAAACATCCCCCATAGCAGACAAACTCCGTGATATCATACTCTCCACGCAGTACGCCAGCGAGACGCGGCACTCCCTAGATGCGGTGTCCAAGTCGACGCTACCGCCCTTCCCGCAGACCGCATTGCTGAAACTGCGCAGCCTGCTGTCGAAATTCCCGCCCCCTGAGAGGCTGACGCCAGGACAGCTGGGTCGGCTGTTTCTTACCATCCATCCGCTGTTGATACATGCTCCGTTCCAGGCTTGGGGGATGCTGAGCAGACAGACGGAAGAGGCGGGTCTCGGGGAACTGGGGAGCCCGTCTATGGCGGGACCGGAGGACCGTATCGGGCTTTTGGGGTACCGTGTGTCTGGGATTGAACGGGCGGGTTCACGGACTGTTCGGATAACGTTCGAGGGGGTGGGGGTGGAGCCTGTGACGTTGAGTGCGCCGGCGGGCCCTAGACCGCTGCGGCCGTTTCCGTTCACGGATGAGATGGAGTTTTATTTAACTCCGAGATTTTTGGGTCTTCTTACGTGTTTCCTCCAGGCCCATGTGTTGGGTTGGGACATTTCGCTCGTACCACCCGTGCTGCCCTCGACGGCCTCGACGTCGACTTCGACGCTCGTGAAGGTGTTTGGGCAGGTCCTTGGTTATGAGAGGGAGGTGCTGCACATGTACAAGGAGCTTGGTGGGAGAGAGTTGGTGATGCGGCGCAAGATTGAAGATGGGGGGGCTACGCTTTGGGAGCCCAGGTGCGTCCTTGGCGGGTATATGCGTGTTGGTAGATGCTGAATGTTGCAAAGCCCGCTTGTTGAGGGAGCGTGGGCTGGACGCCTTGTACATCTGTCGGGCCTGGACGTGATCGGAAGTACGGCGGGTTCGTTATCTCGGTTCGTCCAGGACAGAGAAATTGAACTATGGGAGGGTAAACGTATGGTTCGGGAGGCGTCTAAAGAAGAGGTATTCACCTTCAATGCCTTGATCCTGAGACATCATTGACAACTGGTTAGCTGTTGTCCGGTGAATTGACCGTCGCCCACCCATCGTTCCGTATAATCAGCACTGCATCGAAATCCCTGCCTCTGAAAGACTGGTTGTCGGAAGAGCACGCCAACATGTTTTTCCCCATTCCCAGCCAGCCCATGGAGCCAGACGAAGAGGGCGCCATCCTGCTGGCGACGGGTTGCCCACCTGGTGTTGTTGACACACTTCTGTCTTTCGCGGACAAGTACAGGCGGAACATGTCGTCTGATAACGTGCAGAAAAACCGCAAGCTCGGGACGCGCTCGTTGTTGAGGATTGCACGGCGTATAGCCAAGTTTCCCCAGGACAACGATTTAAACGCTATGATCACCCGTTCTCTACTCGCAGAGTTCTTGCCAGCTGCGGAAAGGCTAAATCTTGAGGAGTTGCTGGCAGAATCCGGGATCCCAAAGCGAATGCCAATGGTATGTGGCATTTGTGATGTAGTCATTTGATGCTGACAGAGGCATTCTGTGTAGTTCAATCCGGATCCCGTCGTTCGAGAAAACAATATTGTTTTTCCTGAAGCTAGCAATACAGCTGGGCACTCTCAGGAGACACCGATACCCCGTTTCGATCCTGCTGGTGATCCCGAGGGTGTTGCTTCTCATGTTCCCCACATGGATCACTTCTACGATAACAGCTTGCAGACGGGATTGATGCGTGACCTTGCCATCGACTTGGAGCTCCTGGGTGAGCATTTGGTTTTACTCGGAAACCAGGTGAGTTCTATGGGATTCTCCCGCCTCGTTGGGTAACCTGCCTTCGTAGGGAGTTGGGAAGAACAAGATCGTAGATCGGTGAGTGCCAGTGTAGCTCTCTGGTCTCTTCATCGTGTTAAGTTAGGATATTGTCAGATTGTGTCAAGTAAAGAAAAATTGTGTATGTTGCCAGATACCGCTTACATTGCTCCTAGCTCTTAGGCCGACCACGGGAGTATATACAACTGCACCGTGATACGACAGTGAACCAGCTGATGTTCACTACATCGCTGGAAGGGGGCGTTATTAAACACACCGACTCTCCCCTTCTTCGAGCTATCCTATACGGACGAGTCATCATTATTGATGAGGCAGATAAGGCTCCAGAACATGTAGTTGCAATTTTCCGTAGTCTGGCGGGTCAGAGCGAGATGACGTTGGCTGATGGTCGGAGGGTGTGCCCTGTAGGCGAACGACAAGGGGATATTTCTGTCCACCCAAATTTCCGGCTGATTTTACTCGCTAATCGGCCGGGATATCGTGAGTCATCTTTACTTAATTATTACTTCGTTGAGCTTGATGCTTTTCAGCTTTCTTGGGCAATCATTTTTTGCAAGTGCTCGGGGACAATTTTAGTTGGCAAGTCGAATCCCTAGTTGTGGAATATTCGAATATCTGAACCCCAAGATTAGTCATTCCGTTTCGAACCCTGATCAGGATTCAGAAAGGAAACTTCTATCGCAACTTGCACCAGAATTAGACGGAGACACCTTGGCCAGGTTGGTTGCTGCCTTCCAAGACTTGCGCAAGGGATACGATAATGGGACACTCAATTACCCGTACTCTTTACGAGGTCACTTCCCTTGTTTGCTGAATTCGAATGGGATCTGGAAGAATTTCACACAGAGCTAATTAATCTTGTGCGTCACATGCGTGCTTATCCGGACGATTCACTTGGGACATCGCTTCGGAACGTGTTTGATTTTGATGTATACAAGCCAGAGACCATCGACAAACTCGCAGAAATTTTGGAACATCACGGGTGTGTTGGTACATCAATTATGGGCCCAGTTTCTCACTAGTATCCAGTTTACGCGTTGAACACCTGGGTCTGGAGGCTGCCCGAGAGGCTGCTCAAAAGAAAATTCTCGACCTCCAGTTTGAGCCGACCAAGACTGACCTTGACGAGCCTAAAGAAGGCAGGCACGATGACGAACCTCACGAGGGTGGAAATACATTCGCTGGTGGCGTAAGGGTTCTGACGCTTTTTGAGTCACGTCGGCTCACTCCTCATAGTCAGGCGGACGAGACACAGCAGGTCTTGGCGGAAGGGGTGGGTATAAACGGTTATTCAAAGGTCACAATATCAAGCAGGTTGAGAAATATCTTACCTTAGCATATATCGTTCGACTGATGTGCTGCCAAGGTCTCCGACGAGCTCAAGGATCAAGTTCCGCAGACAATCAGGGACCAGGCCCGTGAAATGGCTAGACAAGAATTCGAACGCAGACTCGAAGAGCTGGATATGAGTGCAGCAGAAGCTAGGGGGTATGGAGGACTCTTGACGGCGGTACAAGGCCACATGATGTCGCTCCATGATCTCCTCGAACGTGAGGTTTACTACATTCCGTTTTAATATCTCACAAGCTTTGCTCTTAGATCTTGCTGCGAAGGAAGAAGACCGGATCTGGGTCAAACGGCAGACTGATGGCGAGCTTGACGATAGTCGTTTGACTGAAGGGCTGACCGGTGAAGCCACCGTCTACAAGCGCCGTGGTATGCAGAAACCAGAGTTGGGACGGCCTCAAGTCAAGTATGACGAATTGCCTCGATATTTTGCAGAAAATTGATACCCTACACAGGCCGAAACGAATCCGATTCGTTTTTGACATCAGTGCATCAATGTATATTTTTCGTCCAGTGCCTGTCTTGATCGCCATTCATTTTTCATTCCTAGGTATCGTTTCCAGTACGATGGGCGTTTGCAACGGAGCCTAGAGACCGGTCAGCAATTTGCTGAATCAAGGGTATTCTGACGTTGACGACGCTTCCAGCGGTGATGTTGATGGAAACATTTGATCGACTGTCCCGGAAAGAAAAGTATGAATGGGATGTAAGTGATACAAGCGTTACTCCTATAGAATGCAATTCCTGATTGCGAGTGTTGTCCAGATGTATGGACACGTGGGTTCCTTGTTATACGATTGAGGGTTACTTACGCATATAGGCTCTACAGTCTGGAGATTCGCCGCTCATTCCACTTGTTGAAGCTGGTAAGCCTCCGACTGAACTCAGCGATCGTTGGAAGATAGTCGAGAAAATGGCTATGGTCACACAGTACGCCTTTGCTGGCGATTACACAGGTTCGACCGCGTTTCTACAACGCCTCTTATTACTGACGCCTATCCAGTCGAGGCCATCGAGAAAGGGGTGGCCGAAGTGGCCAAGTGTGATGCTGGTTCGTGCTTACATCTCTTCTCAGGACCTTTATTGACGTGTGTCGTTAGACGATTGGTTCGTCATTGCCATAACGGACGCCAATTTTGGTCGCTATCAGATCACTCCTGAGGAGTTAAAGAGGGTCATGAACCGCGATCCCAAGGTTCACACAGCGCTCATTTGTATCGGTGAGGGCGCTGAAGCTCCATGGTACGGACATCCCCGTTCATTCATGAACTGTGCTGATGAAATTCAATTTGTAGGATTACTAAGGA
>QLPE01000773.1:14557-26282 GCA_003314125.1 Hygrophorus russula | reverse complement strand
GCCGGCGATATGTGCCCGGTGCCGCCAACACTTCTAACCCGGCAGTCGACAAGGGCAACAGGAAGCGTAAATCTGGTAAAGAAGGTAGCAAGAAGGAAGGGCCTTCCGCAGGGGGTTCTGGGGACATTGGTGCTGATGTTCTGACGTTGCCAGTGGATGGGACTGTCATTGAAGGTGAGGATAGTGGGGGGCAGCAACTACAACTTCCAGTGTTTGACACCGGGTCTATCCCCCCTACGCCTGGGCTGGATGGTGCGTTAGATCCCGTCGCGAAGAAGGTTCGGAATCTGAATAAGAAGGTGAGAATTAATTGTCTGCGCCCAACGCCTAATTCTAATATTTTGTCAGCTGAAAGCGATCGATGAACTTAAGGAGAAGGCTAAAAGGGGTGAACGGCTCGAGGTGACACAAATGAAGAAGGTGGATGGTGAGGCGGAGATACGGAAAGAGTTGGCGAGTCTTGGCGCTGCTGCTGCTACGACTTGACGTGTTCTCGTTCATCGTTTCCCACTTTTCCCCACTTTTCCATCCCGTCAATGTCCTAGTATGATGCATGTTGTTGTACTAGTATATATTAGAGAGTTCACGGTGTTGGGTGAGGGATGGTATCCACATTGCCGGTATCCCCATTTGAGGAACTGTCCTAATTCGTAAAATATCATTTGTGGTACGACATGACCGTGAAATCAGTTATTGGCCCTTTCGTCCTTCCACACACACTGATCTACTGATTTACCAGTTGCTCGTCGTGTCAGACGATAATCTTCAACTATTACCGTTGTTTTTACTTGCTCTTTATTGGCTCTGACATGCCTCGTGTGCCATCAACGTCACCAGCGACTGGCCGACCAACAACAGCATCCTTTATTCACACCGTCGACTGTAATTTCGTAGACAACGCAGGCCGTACTTTACTTCTTAGAGGCGTTAATCTATCTGGCTCGTCAAAAGCACCAGTCGACAGACCTTCATATCTACACCAGGGCTTTTGGGAAGAGGCAGAGAATGGCGGTGAGAGTTTCGTTGGGCGACCCCTGAATGTCGACGATGGCTCTGCGGACGTCCATCTCGCCCGTCTGAAAGGGTGGGGTTTCAATATGTTAAGGTTTCCTATCACTTGGGAAGCGCTCGAACACGCTGGACCGTGAGTTACCTCTCACGGGTGCCCCTGGTGTACCACTGACGTGGCCCAAAACAGAGGAAAGTACGATTATGAATATATGGACTATACCGTACGAGTCCTGCAAAAATGCAAAGAATATGGGTTCAAAATATATATGGACCCGCATCAGGACACGGTGAGTATGCTAGACGTTGTCGTCCTCCATCTCTGACCCTGTACGATGTAGTGGTCTCGGTTCTCAGGAGGGTCAGGTGCACCATTTTGGACGCTCCATGCATGTGGTATCAACCCACGCAATTTTACTGCAACCCAAGCCGCTATCATACATTCTGAATACCCGCTCGCTCACGACCCTGACCCAGCATCCCTTCCCGCCATGATCTGGTCAACAAATTACGGCCGGCTCGCCTCGCAAACCCTCTTCACGCTCTTCTTTGCTGGATGTGATTTTGCACCCAAATGCATCATCGACGGGGTCAACATCCAGGAGTACCTCCAGAAACACTACATTGAAGCAGTGGGAAAACTCGCTGACCGGATACGCGATGCGGGGGGTTTGCTCGACGAGTGCGTAATTGGGTGGGACAGCGTGAATGAACCCTTCGAGGGCCTCTGCGGGTGGCCAGACATCACTACGACGCCCCAGAAACAAGGCTCGACTCTCAAAAAGGGCACCTACCCGACACCAGCACAATCTCTGCGACTCGGAATGGGTCAAGTACAGACTGTGGATTATTGGTCGTTTGGAAGGTTTGGTCCTAGGCGGAGTGGGTCCGTCACTATTGACCCGAAGGAGCACAAGATATGGGCCGACCCAGAAACAGAACCGGATGGCGTGCATCCGAAGTGGGGATGGAAGCGCGACCCTAGGTGGATTCTTGGGACGTGTCTGTGGGCGCAGCACGGCGTGTGGGATATCGAGTCTGGATATATCCTGCGGCCAGATTATTTTAGATATGTGCCTGGCGAAAGTGCAGATGACCCTGTGCAGTTTATCCCGGATTACTGGCTCCCACACCTGCAGGCCTACACTAAAAGAGTCCGAGAAGCCCATCCCGATGCTATTTTGTTCATCAATCCACCCGTATTCGCACCTCCACCGAAAATCACAGAGAACGAGCTCCAGGGCCGGTGTTGTTACTCACCACATTATTATGATGGGCTGACCCTCATCACACGGCATTGGAACTGGTTCAACGCTGACGCGTTGGGCCTGCTACGTGGAAAATATTCTTCGACACTAGGAGCTGTCAAAATTGGGGAAACCGCCATACGAAAGTCACTTCAGGAGCAGCTCGCGATGTTCAAAGACGACGTGACGATCCTAGGTTCCTACCCCACGATCCTCGGCGAAATTGGCACTCCGTTCGATATGGACGGGAAACGCTCATATGGCTGGACCGACAATGGGAAGTACAAGGGCGATTTCTCACGGCAGGAACGGGCTCTGGATGCAAGTTTGAATGGCGCAGACGGAGGAACTATGTTGAACTGGACCGTGTGGACATATTGTCCCGACAGCGGGCATGATTGGGGTGATGGATGGAACATGGAGGACCTCAGTTTGTGGAGCGCAGATGACCTCGCACGAAGACGATTAGGAACTAGCGACGGGCAGAGCATGTACCGAATGGGAGATACGTCACGAGCTCATCTTTTACGAAAAAATAGGTCACGCCCGTCGTTCAAGGGCGAAGTACTTGGCATTGCCGCAACGTCGACTCTGTCCTTGGCGACGCTCGGGATGGGTGCGGGCGCGGTGTTCGAAGAGATGCGGTCGCAAAAATCGGCGGATTCGCTTTCAGGATGGCATGAAAACCCATATAAATTTTTGACGGACGGCGCTAGAGCTGTTCGGGCTTTCTGTCGTCCATCGCCATGCAAAGTCATCGGACGGACGAAGAATATGAGCTTTGATATTCGCAAGGCGGAAGTCAAGATCTCGGTGACCGTCAGGCCTGAAGACCGCTTGCGAGACACTGCGGACGGGGACAAGAGGGAGGAGCTTGCCACAGAAATTTATGTGCCACTTGTGCACTTTGGACACGATGAGCTTCTAGGGAAGGGCCAAAATGTGACAGACGAATCAGACGACGATCCAATGGACGCAAGTACAAAAAACCGTCTTGTGTCGCCCAGTCAGTGTACTGTCGATCGCCCGTCTCATGACAGCGCCAACCATCGCCCTGACCCGTCAATCTTATCCAGCACGAGCACTGTTGTTAATGGAAGCCCGACCCTTTCCGAAACCGTTTTAAAGCTGATCGATCAAAAGGTACTAGATGTAGAGGTGCGGGTGAGTACGGGGCGGTGGGCTATTGAGGGACAGACGTTGAAGTGGTGGTATGAGGTGCCTGAGGCGGGCGAACCGGAGAGGGAGTATACTATTGAGATCCGCAGACGAGGAGGCGCTATTTCGTCAAAAGATCGAAAGCTGACCTGGATTCAGAGATTTTGCGACCCAGGGTGTTGTATTATGTGATCCATCATCATGACCGCTGTTGCATCGTTTATTTTCCTCACTGAATAATGTGTACAAATGGACATTGTATTCCTGCACTGTAGATTACTCAAAATTTGTTTTTGAATTGCAATTATTTAGACAGAGTGGGGGTTTTTGAGTGTCTGAATCCGACGTCATGGTTTTGACGGCTGGGTATTGCTGTTTTTCTGGGTATTATGGGTCAGCTGCACGGATGGCAGGGGCTGCGGATGAGCGTGAGGAAGTTGGAGCGGTGTATCTTGAAGTTCTGCCCATCCACCTCGTAGACCAATCTCGACGACGCGCTCTAATATCCGCGTCAGCTCGTCATTTCTGTTGTGAAAGATTGAGTTTCTGAAGAATCGCAAATCGCAACCACGGAGAGTACACACTTCTGCTTCTCCTCTTGTAAGCGGGCTTCCCACTGCGCTGAGAATCCATCCACTAACGTGGTTAAGTCGAGCACTTTGGACCTCAGGTCATCTAACGAATCGTCCACATTGTCGCGTCGCTTTGACTGATTTCGCGAGGAGCGCCACGTTTCCCCGATGATAAGGCCCGCCGCGACGGCGAAGAGAAAGCCCTCCGCCAGGGCATTAGCACCATTCTCGATTGCGCTGTCACATAGCTTTAGTGGCTCGTATCGGTGGCGGGCAATACGGATCGCACCGGGTTTCTGAGAGCGGGCGGATATGCTTGGCTGGTTCCCCGAGGATGTTAGTCCGAAGCTTGACTTCGGTTCTATACATCCTCTGGGCCAGAGATACACAAAACTCTCTGAACGACTCGTGCCTGGTTGAAGATACCGTGAATTCGTTGCCGACGTAGTAGGTTCAGAGCGGTACTGACTGTTTGGCTTGATTCTTGATCTGTGAACTGATAGGTTTCGCTAACGTCTCCCGACGCGAGGGTAATCTGAGGACTCTGAGCTTTTGGACGTTCTGCTGCGGTGAGACTCACTCGAATTGCGAGAGTAGCCAGTTTGACGGTGGCCATGGTCACCGTGACGGTCTTGGTACACAAACCAATATATCACCAGTTCGCTTATACTCCTCGATATCGCTATGAATATTTCTAGAGTCACACACTGGCAGTTGTAAATCAGGGGTACATTGCCTTCGTGTGATACTTGGGCTTGTAAGCCGAATAACGCTGCAGATGTGCAAAAACAAATTCTATGTAAAGGACGGCGATGTCTTCGGAGGAAACACCACTCTTGAGCTCAGAACTTGCAGCAAACCACGATGTCTACGACCGTTTCAGCAGCAGGCGAAAGAAAATTATCGTTGCTCTAGTGGCCTTGGCTGGCGTCTTCCCACGTACGAGTCATTTTTTACGTCTGTAAAATGCTGAGATTTGTGGAAAAGTGTTCGTGGCTGGCTCATTCGTGCCCACAATTCCTCAGGTCGCGGAAGATATGGGCACCACGGCTCCAATTATCAGGTCAGTCTTGATGTCTGTATCATACCTATTTCATCTCAGTTGCATTATTGCACAGTTTAGCAGTCAGTGTGACGATATTTAGCGCCGCTCTCGGGAGTTTGGTGTGGTCGAGCTATTCTAGTTTCTGTGAGCCAAGATGTTTCTTTCTGTATTTGCGCTGACATTAGATATCTCGTCTAGATGGTCGCAGACCTATATACCTCTGCGCATTACCTGCCTTATGTGTTGGATCCATCGGCGTTGGCCGTTCGACCAGTGTTAGCCAGCTCATGGCATGGCGAATTCTGCAAGCTATCGGCTCCTCCAGCGGATTGTCCCTTGGATCGGGCGTCATTGGAGACATTTATAGACTAGAAGAGCGTGGAATGGCGATGGGGATATTCTTTTCCGTAAGTTACTTAACATTCATATGATACCTGTTTGTGTTTCTGATACTCCAGCAAAGGCTTGTCTTTTGGGTCCGGCGCTTGCACCATTTGCAGGAGGTAACTGATCTGGCTATCCATCACAACTCTCTCTGACGATCGCCTCGACTCAGGTGTAACTGCTCATTATTACTCTTGGAGATATATGCAATACGCACTAGGGCTTTCGGGTTTCTTGGCGTTTATGCTCATGTTTTTGTTTTTACCGGAAACATACCACCCTCATGCAAGAGGCATAGATAAACTGGCAGAATCCTCAAATGAACATCCAACACGCTGGAAATGGGTTTGGATAAATCCCTTGACTAGTTTTTTATTACTCCGTAGTCCTAATCTCTTAGCAGTGGTACGTGTCTTGATGTTGTTCGCCAGTATCACGCTCATCGACCGCAACAGTGCTTGGCCGGTACTGCCGTTCTTCTTACGGATCTCAGTGAGTACTTACTGACAGCACAGTTCCTCTGAATCGTTATAACTTCAAATATAGTGCTTCTCATCCCATTGGCGTACACGATTGTGAGGCTGACGCCCAGACATGTCGTATTTGTACACTGACGAGGTCCCCAAGGGTGTTCGTTACAATATCACGAACTCGGCACTGATTGGTGCATGCTTTTTACCCGCTGGTTTGGGTAATATCAGTGAGTTTATGCACAAATTGCTCAAATACAATATTTATAATGGCGTCGCTGTCTAGTTGGAGCCCCCGTCGCAGGATGGTTATCTGATCGAGTTGTTGCGAAATGGAAGAAGCGCCGCGGGGGAAAGTGGGTGCCCGAGGACAGATTAAGAGCCACACTTGATGCAGCGTTGTTCCTCGTTCCACTTTCAGTTCTCGTCTCGGGTCTCCTCATACACTTCGTTGATGGAAAGGTCGGCCTTGTGTTAAATCTATGTTGTCTTTTCATAAATGGCCTGGGGGTGCAATGTTTCGTTCGTCGTGAGTGACCCTGGTTGACTTTTCATGACAGGTCGATCTTGTTTTGGCCCCTTCTTCTGCGTATGCCGTTGATGTTATGCACTCTCGGAGTGCTGAGGTCATGGCCGCCATCATGTAAGCGTACTGTACAATCAAAATCTTCAGAACTGAGGCATATGCTAGGTCGTTCCGTTCATTGATCACGGCGGTCTGTGTCGCCGGCATGCTTCCACTTGTTGACCTCATTGGTGTAGTGGCAGCAAATGCGATCTCAGCAGGGTTCGCTTGGATCGGTTTCGGGTAGGCCAAGTTTTCGTGTTCTTGAGGATCCTCCTGCTTATCGGCATGTCTGTTTTCATCGTAGTTTGTTGTGGTGCACTATCCGGTATGGGGATCAGATGAGAGCATGGATCGATGTTGGCTATGATTTGCGTAACCATTGATTAGGGGCCTTGATTTAGTGCAGATTGAGTCTGCTATCATGACAAAAGAAAAGGTACTGCATACACAAAAAGGTGGAGCACAATGAGGTGTAGAGGTATGATGGAGTGCAAAGGGGTATGATAGGTAGGTAGCTGTACAATTACTGGTTGTGTTTGACTGATTTCTAGCAATATCATTGAATGTGCTGTTGGGAGTCTTGATAGAAGATAATATGTAGTCAGTGATGTATATCAACAGTGAGCATCCAGACTGTGACCAACCTTTGATATTGCTGCTACTCCCCCAAATTGCATACCTGTTTGTAGTCAAAACTGCCTTTGGCAGATTTCTTTGATATTAGCAAATCTAATACCACAACTGATTGTCTTCCTATCTAAGGGGCTCCAATGGATGTTGGGTGAATATTTTGTCATTGAATTCCTTGAAAGCTATGTGTTTCTTCTTCCCCTGTCTTGGGGTAGAGTGATATATATGTTAAAAGCTATAAGGCTTACTCTTGTAAGTGGGTTCCCTAAATCAACAACAACTGGTTCAATTGTTTGGCCTTGTACTTTGTAGTATGTAAACAATGGCTATAGCCACCTTTTTTTTAAAATGGCTATAGCCATGGCATGTTACGACCCTGACTCTCAGCCACCCATCTCCGGACATCATCGGACCTCCAGACTTACAGCACGTGCCCCTTTCCTTTCATATTTCCTTTATCATCTTATTCCCTTTCACCTTTCCATATATCGTATCTCCGAGTACTCCGCACCTGTTCCTTGTTTATTGTCTCTTTTTAACAATAGCTTATTGTTATTCGTTACCATAGCTCCGCATCTCCGGATATCGATAACAATAGGGCTTCTTAGTATAAAAGCTTGTATTATTTACTGTATGACCTCAGTTCAAATATCGATTATAGTTCCGAAACCTTCCGTACTCTAAGACTATAACCTTATAGTAAATCAGAACCCCTCCTTAGCACTAATCCCTTTTCGCAGCGCTGTCAAGGTCGCCCTTACAGGGCGTGGCGCAACACTTGTAAGTTGAAGCCAAGTTCCTCCCTTCGCAAGACTACGTCCGACCCGTATCTCCGACCTCCGGTATCCTCTACCAGCCTCACGCTAACTCCGGACCCTCTTGCGATAGTCTCCGATAAGCTCCGGGTTTCCGGTTCTTAACATGGCAACACTACTGAACATGTATATGGGTTCAATAGCCAACTATTGTCTACACACCCAGATATTTTTGTTTTGGCAATAGTGAACTATGAAAGTGACAGAAATACAGACCTACAGGTAGCCCTGGTAGCCACAAGGAAGTCAGATTGATAGGTTTGAAAAGTGTATCCCTGTTTAACTTTACTAACAAAACATAGTCTAAAGGTCCCACTGGGGCCACCTAGTGACATAAATCATTGGATTGATTAGTAAGGTGTCATATGGTATTTGATAACAGCCAGTATAAATATACCTAGCCAGGGAAAGCTGAGTGCTGGAGCCTGGAGGTACACAAAGTGTGTGACCTCCAGATATGGTAAGTGGTCACAATATGAGGGTAAATGAGTTAGGGGGAATCATATCATTTTCTGTCAGTGTTAAGAGCAATAACTTTGGAATATACCCTGATATTAGTCAAGAGATATTGAATGCTCAAGCCACATGTACAACAAATTGATAGCCCAATAGCAAAGAATTAACCCAAGGCTACCTCAGTCTGTTCAACAGCAGCTAGAACTCAATATCTATGCTGAACAATATACTTTTGATGATAATTTACCTAACCTAATTATCTCTTTGTTTTATTTGTATAATAAGCAATTTTGTAAATCTGGTTTTGCCTTGCCTTGGATGTGATCCACAAGTGCTAGCTAAGATTAACAACATATCTCCTTCAATGGCTATGCAAATCATAGCCAACATCAATCCATGCTCTCATCTGAGCACCATACTGGATTGTGCACCATAACAAACTGTGAAGAAAGTAAACACACACTAGTAAATTGCAGGAAAAGAAGCAAAAATGCTTACCCCAAACCAAGCCATGCCAATCCTGCTGTAAAGGCATTTGTTGCTACAATACCAAAATGATTGACAAGTGGGAGTATAGCAGTGACAGAGATTGATATGATCAAGGCATGAAATGCCCTGAAACTACCTCAGTTCAATTTTTGTTGATTGTACAAGTTGGCTTACATGCTAGCAGCCATAACCTCAGCACTTTGAGAATGCATAACATCAACAGTATATGCAGCAGAAGGAGATAAAACAATATTGGCCTGTCACAAGAAATTAATCAGGGTCATTACTCATCATATAAAGGATATCTCACCCCCAGGCCATTTATGAAAAAACAGCACAGAGTTAAAATAAGGCCAACCCTTCCATCAATAAAGTGAATTATAAGACCTGAGACAAGGACTGGAAGTGGAACAAGAAACAATGCTGCTTCAAGTGTGGCTCTTAATCTGTCCTCAGGTACCCACTCTCCCCCACGATGCTTCTTCCATTTTGCAATAACTTGATCTGACAACCACCCTGCAATGGGACCTCCAACTAGACAACAACATCAGTGTGTAGATCATATCTAGAAAACTGTTGATAGCTATGAACTCACTAATATTGCCCAAACTATCAGGCAAAAAGCATGCACCAATTAAGGCTGGGTTTGTGATGTTGTAACGGACACCCTTGAATACCTTATCAGTGTCCAAACATGGCATGCCTGGGCATCAACCTCACAATTGTGTATGCCAATGGAAGAAGAAGTACTATATCCAAAGTCAGAATGGATCAGAATGACATTGTTGTCAATAAATACTTGCCATAATCCACAAGAAGTATAGTAGTGTTAGCCACACACTGCTCATATTATGGTTGATAAGTGCAACTTCCAGGAAACAGCAGCAAGACACATACCACTGCCAAGAGATTAGGACTACGGAGTAATAATAAACTGCTAAAAGGATTTAACCAAACCCATTTCCAGCATGTTTGATATCTACTCAAAGGCTCTATAAGTTTATCTATGCCTCTTGTATGGGGGTGAGATGTTTCTGGGAACCAAAAAAATACAAGTATAAACACCAGAAGACCAGAAAGCCCCAGTGCATATTGCATGTATCTCCAAGAATAGTAATGAGTGGCAACACCTTAGTATCAAGTGTCAGAAGTGTTTTGATATTGAGATGGATTTGTTTACCTCCTACAAATGGTGCAGGGACTGAACCCAGAATAGAAGCCTTTGTCAAAGTATCAGAAAGATGAATGAACATGTGCACGAAAGATAAGCGACTAACAGAAAAGAATATCCCCATCGCCATTCCACGCTCTTCCAGTCTGTAAATGTCTCCAATGACACCCGATCCAAGGGGGTATCCACCAGAGCAGCCAATGACCTGGAGAATCCGCCATGCCATGAGCTGGCTAACAGTGGTTGAACAGCCTATGCCGATAGATCCGACGCACAGGACAGGGAATGCACAGAGGTATATGGGTCTGCGGCCATCTGAATATCTAATGTCAGCATAGACGACACCCAAACCTTTGTCCTGGCTCACAGAAACTGGAGTAGGTCGACCACACCAAATTTCCTAGTGCGTTACTAGCTACGGTGAGACTCACAGCTAAACTGGGACACAGGGCAAGCTAAGAAGATGACATTGATACAATATACATCAAGACACACCTGATAACGGTAGCTGTGGTGTTCATATCTTCTGCTATTTGGGGAATCATCGGAATGAGTGAGCCAGACACGAACACTTGCTCATAAAATTCAGTATTTTCCAAGAACAAAAGCATCATTGTTCTCGTACTTGGAAGGACGCCAGCCATGGATATCAGGGCGAGAATAATATTCTTTTGCCTACCGCCAAACCTGTCGTAGACATCGTGGGCCGCGGGAGCTTCTGAGCTCAAGAGGGGTGTTTCTTCCGAGGACATCAAGCAAAATGGTTGCCAGAGACCCATATGCTCTGGGTCGACGGGTTTTACTGCCATTGGTGTTATTGCGGCCGCAGCCAGAGTACGAACCACTGAATAAAAATACTATCGGTATATTATCAGTCAAACACCTTTCTTGAGTTAAACCGCACCAACGACTCTGAGATCACAGGACTACTTGAATCATTCCCGTTCCTTGGGAAGCACGAAGCACTCGCCCCATCCGGCATTCCCATAGGCCCAGAAATTCAAAATGTTATGATTGGTACGGCTGGTACGCTTTTAAACACGTCTACAAAGGCACAGAATCAAGGGAAACCTGGGAAAGTATGTAGCCCGTGAAGTACAGCATAGATGCATGGAACGAAATGATGATGGAGCAATATGGACGGTTGACTGGGCAGAGACGAGGTAAACCGTACGTCCCCGTTACTTCATTATTCGGTTTCGCAGGTGACGCCATGTATGCAGACTAATCCGACATCGCCAGAAGGATTTGAGACAAGTAACATATGGTACACAAAGAAAACGCGGCAGTCCCATTTCCAAAGGAGTGTCGACAGGACCAACTGGCTTTCAAGCCAGTCCTTCGCCGCTAGGTTTCTAAAACGTAGTCATATTGCAAAGCAAGCTCTTCGTACGTTCTGTTAAAATTTATCATAAGCGAGTTACCCGTACCAACAAGTACTACCTGTATGGGGAAGCCACCGGCAGATTCGACTTCAACACAGGCATCCATGGCCACGAATTCCTTGACGCCTCACCCCTACGCCGTGCCTCACTCCTGTGAGGCACGATTTAGGAATGTGGTATCAAGGAATTCGTGGTGCCATGGATGCCTTGTATTCACAGTAGCGGGGCATTCACTATCGGCAGTTGCCTCGTCCGAGTCCTTATCTCTCCTCATCGACAAAGCGATGCCCTTTCTCAACGGCACTCAAGTGATCAAACCGTACGCTT
>QLPE01004031.1:7814-127388 GCA_003314125.1 Hygrophorus russula | reverse complement strand
AATCACGTGCTAGCAGTCAGTGACAGTCATTGACTAGTTACGGTCATTTGACCGTGACTTTTCTTTTCCAGTCATGACTGTCCATCACTGCTTCAAATCCTAGTTGGCAAAAGACGAGCCTAGCCGAGTCATTTCACATCTTTCAGTTCTGATAGGTGCCATACAGGTCGATTCGTGGCATGATGGCCGATAAGTACGTATGTCCAACGGTTCGCTGGCACGAGGGTAGAGGTTATGTCCGAATACACCTGTCTTTGTCGCAAAATATCATTTTCTCGTACTACTGTTTGCCGAACGCCGATCAACTGGTAATGGTAGGTCGCCTTTAACATGGCTCCGACCACCCAGTATCGTCGGGCCTGCGTGGGAATATTTTCATGACTCTAGCTCAAATTTATCTTTACAGTCAATTTCAAGCTGTAAGGCCCGTTCCGGCATGTGAACGTGAATCTGATGCTATGCGAAGTCCGATACCCCAGTCATATTTTTGTAGCGTCATATAGCCTCGACTTAAACTCATCCAAGTGCTAGAAAAAGAATAGTAAATGCCACCCATGCTCCGTCAGACTAATTAATAGGGAGTATTCGAGCCCTTCAAGTCGAATCCCCCGCTTTGTGTTTGGGTGGACTCGGATAAGTAAAATCTTCTTGAAGCTTCATGGATGGATTAGCGTTGCGCTTGGTTTTTGACAAAAGAATGCCCTTAAAAAATTTTTAGCAACAATATCTAAATACAAGTCGAGCTTTCAAGTTGTCGTTTCTGCCAATAGCGAGTCGAGTGCTATCCGGGGTTTCAAAAGAATCGTTTCTTTCCATCCAGGTTCTTTGCCCCCCCTAGATGTCTTAACACACCGCAGCAGTCCCAAACCGCATGTGCACAATACCTGACCACTAATTGGCTTCCTTTCCCTCCGGCCCCTCCGGAGACCCCCCGCATACGTGTCGTCCATCGTCGCAGGATCGAACTGAGTGTTGGGAGGGACACACACTGTTATCAAGTCACTCGATGTAACATCTTCTCCGACTGCCCTGTGTAAACGAGACACTGCCTTTCCTGTGGTCGCCATTCTATCGACGAATTCGTCCACGAGTAACTTCTCAACTTTTGGCCTGCTCCCCCCTCCCACAAACACAAGGATATCAGTCATGTTATCCATGACCATCTTCAAGTTCATCGGACTCTCCTCAGGAAACATCATTCGAAAGTGCACCCTGGTCAATGCTCGCCATCTCCCAAAAACGGCTTGATCTTCTGTGAACGATTCAGCCTTTCGCTTCCATGTACATCTGTCGGAGTGCTACTCTCACCTTCTCCCCTTATCTTATCGTACATACTAGTCAGGAACCAACCAACCTATGAATCACAAAAATGCCACGGTGTCGCGGTGCTTGCACATTGTCTGACCATGCACAATTGAAGGGCGATTTGCACAACTAGTGCAAGATCATCTCCGTGTAACGACCGCAACATTTGAACCATTTTTTCCCCGAGTAGGTGTACCAGCGATTCTTCCATCTTGCTGAATTCTTCCCCCAACCCAATACACCCCTCGAACTCAGATGAATCCGCGATGGTGCAGGCAACCTGTTGGATTTCAGAGTTCAAAGACTCTACCAAGTTGATAACTTCTGCACCCGACAACGAGTCGGCTTTCGTTAGGAATGCTTGTGCGCCTCCGAGTTCCAAAGTCCGGGACGCTAGTAACTCGATTGTTTGTTTATGGCTACGTTCCTCTTCTTTCAGACGTCTCGTCAGACGCTGTATTTCGTCGCCATTCTGCGACTTCGAATCTTCCAGTTCCTTTTTCAGGTTGTGCTCTTTTTCCTTCAACCTTTCAATTTCTTGTCGCATGATAGTCGCCTCGGCCTCTTTCGCTTCTTGCCTCTCTTTCCGTTCTTTCGGCGCAGTTCGGTATTTGTCCATCGCGCCGCCGAGGGTTTGTTGCAGATACTCCGTTTCTTCTCGCTGAGGCTCAGGATTGTGCCGACTAGTCTCCGTTCGGCGAGGGTCAATCGGATCCTCGGGCTGGCGAAAAATCGTGGGAAGGAATGATTGGAGCAAACTGATCATTGTCATTCGGTACACCTGTGTCGATAATGGTCTTATACCTGCTGCCTCAAGGCTTGTTTTGACTCGTGAATACCCCTTCACTATGTTATTTGGCAGTCACACTCCCACATTCACTTCACTACCTCGGGGGATCGTCGGTAATGTGTGAGGGTCATGTTCTGATCGACTACCTTCTCTGTTATCACCAACTACGGTGCCCCCAACCTACACTAGTTGATTAAAGGGTTGACACCCGTCGCCGTGGCCCATAATCAACAGATCGTCTTTACTGTAACCAACTTATTGTCGGTCGTGTTCTGATCGATCCTCTATATTGCCACAGACCGCAGCCACACTTCTTGGGCACAGGGTTGACACTCGTCGGAATGGGTTACTGCTGCTCCGATCGATCATCCTCGTTGTACTGCGGTGCCTACACGTCTTTCATATAGACTGGCCTAATAGAAAACAGGAAGCTGAACGCTTGAGACTCCCATAATGACCGCCAGGCAACCTTATAGTGGCGAATATCGCAAGCTTGTGCTCGCCTTTGACGTTGGTACAACTTTCAGTGGTATATCTTATAGTGTGCTAGACCCTGGTGGTGTACCTGTTGTCCGTGGCGTGACGAGGTAGGTACTAATGTTACTAAGCACATGTAATATATTATACTAATTATATGTCAGGTTCCCTTCTCAAGACCATGTAGGAGGGGACTCAAAAATACCATCCATTATCTACTACGACAAGATGGGACACGTCCGTGCTGTCGGAGCAGATACATTACAAGAAAATGTGATCCAGGATGCCGAGGAAGAAGAGTGGGATAAAGTGGAATGGTCATATCATCCTCCCGCCTCTTCTTTGTTTGTGGCTAACAAATTTACATGTACTCAAGGTTTAAGCTTCATCTTCGTCCAAAGATCATGGCTTTGGGTAGTCAGGTCATTCCGCCTCTACCTAGAAACAAGACTGTTGTTGAAGTTTTGGCCGATTTTCTGAAATATTTGTTCAAATGTGCAAGTGACTACATTCAAGAAACTCATGCCAATGGATCAATGCTTTGGGACTCTGTTCAAGGGCGCATCGAGTTTGTCTTAAGCCATCCAAACGGCTGGGAGGGGCCCCAGCAGAATCAGATACGCCGAGCTGCAATTCTCGCAGGTCTTGTTCCTGATACGCCAGAGGGTCGGTCCAAGATCCATTTTGTGACGGAGGGAGAAGCCAGTCTTCATTTCTGTGTCGGAAATGGACTTACGAAAGATGCCTTAGCGGTGGGTTCCGAGCCCATTTAGCGATCATCATTAACTAAGACTTACAGAGGGGAGAAGGTTTCATCATCGTTGATGCGGGAGGAGGTACAATTGACCTTAGTGCATATGCTAGGAAAAGCTCGCCAAATTCATTTGAAGAAATCGTAGAACCAGCATGTTCGTTATCACCGTGTGAATACAGTCCTTCGTTGACATTGTATATTCCTCAGGTTATTTTCAAGGGTCAGTGTTTGTGAGTCGCCGAGCCCGTGAATTTCTCCGAGGTGGTTCATATAGTATTGGCCTCGGTCACTTTGCTAATATTACAATGGCAGAGAAACTTCAAAACTCGCGGTTCATAGACGAAATCGATCACATCGTTAGTTGCTTTGATAAGACTACGAAGGCGACTTTTAGAAGCGAGGGCGAACCCTCTTGGATAGTGTTTGGTGGTCTTCGCGATACCGATGTCCGTGTCGCCATTCGGTCTGGCAAACTCAAACTGTCAGGGTCGGTTATTATGCCCTTTGAAAGATGAATGGCTAACTTTTTTTCATTTACAGAACGGACGTTGCAAATTTTTTTGAGCCTTCAATAAACGCCATCGTCGATGGCATTGTGGAGCAACGTCGAATTGCTCACCAGCCGATTACAGTAAGCTTAAAGACTTATCCGCAACGATGTATCCTCAGTAGATCCAAACAGACGGTATTTTTGGTTGGAGGCTTTGCTGCCAGTAATTGGCTGTTTTCAAGGCTTCAAGAATATCTGAAACCTTTTGGGATGGAGTTCTGCAGGCCCGACAATCATATGTGCGTATCGAGTCTGCAGCAATGTCAAGTTACTCTGACGTTAAGTTTTATAGGAATAAGGCTGTGGTCGACGGTGCCGTTTCATATTACATCGACCATTATGTATCGGTTCGTGTCGCAAGGTTCACGTACGGCATAGCGTGCGGCATAGAATATGATAGAACAGATTCTGAACACCTTCGTCGGTCTCATGATGTCTACACTGACCTGTCTGGGCGACAGATGGTTAGAGGGTGTTTCAGTATGATACTTTCCAAGGTAACTTTCATGAAATTATGTATGATTATTCTATTCATAAAAATGCACTTTAGGGAACTCAAGTATCGGAAGACAAGGAGTTCCGAAGCAGTTACTCCTATTTGATTAATGACCCACTGCAATACGAGTATCTTTCAGAAAAGATGTTATGCTATAAGGGATTGTCCGAGACAATAAAGTGGATTGACACAGAACCGGGTGTTTCTTAATCCATTCCCTCGACCATACGAACGAAACTAATGCAGAAACAGATATGTTCTCTACGCTATGCACTGTAACCGCGGATATGTCGGGAGGGACCAGGACCTTGAAGCAACTACGTGGACTGACTGGCAATCGGTATTATTATCTAGAATTCGACATCATCTTATGTTTCGGACTTACAGAGCTGAAGGCTCAGATAGCCTGGATGGAGAATGTAAGCGAGTGCTTCCTGTTGTTGGCATGCACTGACACTGACACTTGGGGCAAAGGGAAAGGAAAAGCGGCAAGTGACTTTCGTGGCTGTCTCTACTCCGGCTAATGTTTTATATAATCCCAGGAGTTCTGCTACCATCGTTTATGATTCTGAATGAAGAATTTCGATGTCTACTTACTATGTCAAATCAGGACGTGGGGATGAGAAGTGAAAGGAATACCCAGAGATCCTATCATCCTTCATATCGCGAACAATATCCGAGTCATATTTCTTGATTGCATATATCCAATTTACCCCGCCACTACGAGTGTCGAGTACATAACTTAGATGTCAAACGACAGTGGTACTGAAGCTTTGCGACCTCTGTGACAGATGAGGCTTCGATGAATGGTGTCTTTAGTATATCCGCTTGATTCACTGAATGTTGGTAAGAAGCGTTGCCCTCTGAACCAATCCTTTGCATCAAAAAGACTGGGCAAATCGCGGAAGTGAGGCTTAAAGAGTAGTTAGCCGACAAGCTCAAGTGGGCCCTTCTATTCCAGAGTTGCTTTCAAGCACAGTATTGACGCGTTTCACAGACCCAGATACAAGAAGAAATGAGAGGAGGTAGTTGTAGTTGACAGAAGTTGTTAACGCTAGATCTAAGCACATCTTCAATAGTTAGTGGATATCAAGGAGCAGCTTAGGGTAGTGAAGCAGCCGCTCTTGTATTTGTGGGCGTGAGGTTGGTCGAGACGGAAAGACAATGATTTATCAAGTTGCCACGTACCTGGATGAGCCCCCCATGTACAATTTTGAGGTAGCTGTTCGTACAAAGTGACAGTGTTGAATTGGTTGCCAATGGATATTCCCCATGTTACTCATGTCTACTCTCATCATCTTTATATGTCCAGCCGGTCGTGTTCTGAACAATTCAGACCTCTGAGCACCCGATATCTCTTCTGTGGCAGGGTATGATGCTACCAACAAGTTTTATCACAACCAGTGTCTTCTTTTTTACGTGTGGTTTAGGGTAGGTGACCTGAGTCTCATCAGCTACTTGGTCGCCGCCGACTGTATGGCTTGAACCACTACCACCATGTCGCTCTTTCTTTGCGTCGACTGCGGCGGTTCAAAGACGTCTGCAGTAATCTGCGATGCATCAGGCGCAATCGTTGGTCGTGCTCTAGGTGGACCCTCCAACTTTGCCTATCTCGGTTTTGACGCCTTCGCCTCAGCGGTCCGCGTTGCGGTAGGTGACGCGCTAAGGGCATCTTTATCTACACCACACCCGCCACCTACATCTCCATTTGCGGCGGCATGGCTTGGTGTCTCAGGTGTCGACTCCCCCTCAGCTGTTGCCGGGTTAACCTCAATCCTCTCAGATCTACTGGGAATCCCAGCAGGTCCCCGTCTGATCATTGCAAATGACACCCACTTGCTTGCCGCACCTATTCGTCTGCACGCAGACATATCACACGGCGTTGCATGTATTGCAGGCACGGGGTCGATCTGCGTGAGCTTTGAGGAAAAGGATGGGCGTCTCCAGGAACTTGGACGTATCGGAGGGTGGGGATGGATGCTTGGGGATGAAGGTGGTGGGTTCAATGTCGGTCGTGAGGCCATCCGACAAATTCTGTCGGAGCATGATAAGGCGTCTGTCGAGGGCGCGATTCCTGCAGGAAAGAGCATTTTGAAAGATCGCGTGTTGAAGCGTTTTGGGGTCTCAGACGTGCTCGATATCCTCGCCGCTGTCCACCTTCCCGATCCGTCCCCCTCTGCTCCCCCGGACCCAGATGCACACCCCCACCTTTCCTTCTCACGCGAGAAACGTCTGTCTTCTCTCTCGCCCTTGGTCTTCACCTCTGCCTTCGAAGACGGGGATCCACTTGCGCTCAACATCCTACGCACGTGCACTGGGATTCTAGCATCGCAGGTGGCCATCCTCCTTGGAGACGCAACTGACGCCCGGCCAAAGGTGGTGAAGGCCCAGGATAGTGTAATTTGTTTGGGGGGGTCATTGTTTGGGGTAAAGGCATATAGGGAGATGGTATTGGAGGATTTGGCACAGAAGGGGCATGTGTTTCGGTATGTTGAATATGTAGATGACCCGGCGGCGGTCGGGGCAAATGCATTGGTAGCAGCTATTCACGATTGATCGTGATATGCACTATTCTTGTCTGTGGGCGCCTGACTGGGACAAGAACTATTGTTTGATACGCTAAGTCTGAGAGTGATGTATAGTGCAAAGGACTCAGTATCTACTCCGAGCCTTCCGAATTGTCCTCGAACGCACCAGGGAGACGACGTTGACGTTGCCTCCATGACTGTCTTGTCTGTCTGGCACGCCACCTTCGAGACAAGTCGGGCTCTTCTTGCGTTGCTTTCTCCACCAAGTCTTCCAACGCTCCAGGTCTCTTTGACAATCCCTTCCACTCGTGTCTTGCAATGATGCTCCCCCCTCTTCCATTATCCCACCCGGCGCTCATCATTACCGGCTCCTACAGAAGTTGAACAACATCCCAGTGAGAAATTGGACGACCAAGACATACCTGTGAATGCCAACTGACATCACGAACACAAACATTTTCACGAGGGCTGGCCAGTGGTTCTGGCTCCGCACCGGAAGGTTCAAAAGACATGGGCAAGGTCCGTGCTCGATCAAGAACTTGGACGATACGGCCGTCCAGCGACCAAATCTATATTCATTCGCTGAGTCCTAATCAATTCTATGTTACTACAACTCACATGGATTCTTCCGTCCGCGGAACCGGAGTACAGGTATTGCCCGCCTGTCGTCTCAGCTGGACTGAAATGACATCGTATAAGAGTTCGTAGTACTGAATGACCCCTGTAAGTCATGACACTACAGTCTTTAGGGTGAGCAAGATATTTAGGCCTGTATCGTCCATGTCTGTTCGAAGAATCAGAATCGTGCTTGTTTACAGACTGTGCAGGTGAACCGACCGATAATCAAAGTTATGATCTCCATAGTTGTCATCTGCGATTTTCTCAAAGTCTGCGCTACTGCACATCTTGCGCAGATCCCATAATCGCAAAGCTTGGTCTTTACCGTTGGATATAATATAACGGCCGTCTCCTTTTGCAGACACATTCGTGATACCCTCTGTATGGCCGACTAGCACACCAGAAGGCTTTCGAGACGATCCCAATGACCGGCGATCCCTGCATAATATGTCAGGCTCTCGCAGTCAGGAACAGAGACTTGAGTACCATATTTTCAAAAAGGTGTCGTCTGAAGCGCTGACAAGGACATTTCCGGATGACGTGTCAGCCCAACAGCAGCTATTGACATCTTGGGTGTGAGCAGCAATCTTCACCGTTCTTTGGTTGGCCATAAGGTCGTACACTACATCATGACATTAGCACGCCAAACCTGGTTCCCTGCATACAATGTGACGTACCAAATATCTTACCCCTGCCCCCAGCAATAACTTCGTTTCCGTCAGAAGAAAATCTACAACTATAAATAGCAAAAGTTTCAGAATAACCCCAAAGATCTCTTCGTGTTCTAGCATCTGCGAATGGAATCGGGATTTGAGTAGGAAACGAATCAAAGGTGCTGGTCATGTAGACTGTCGGTGACTGTTTATCATTAGTACAATTACCTTTCCATTAATTATACCGCCTACTAGGGTTGCATAGATCATTCTATACTCAGAGTAAGGTTAGCACAAGAAAATGCACGCTTAAAAGGGCATCCACCGTTCATTGTCCGGGCTTAAATGAGAATCGGTAATAGTCCATCCTCCTTCATGTCCCTGTATCGAGTTTCGAAGTTTCATTCTGCTCTCTTGACCAAGATCGTTCTCCGGATTGTACGCTGATGCTCGAGAGGGAACTCGTGACAAAGGAACAGTCATATCATACACGCGCAACCGAAAATCTACATTAGAGGTTAGCTGCATCTTCGTGCTATAAGGCTGTGCTCTGACCTTGAGCACAGGTATAGTAAAATGTCGAATCTGTGATTGCAATGTTATGAGAGATGATGTATATTACTTGACAAAGCCACAAACCTCCGGAGAATTGTCCGGAGTAGACGTTAGACCTGTAAGATGCTACGGCTACCCCATTTGAATTGGGGACCATGTTCTTCGCATGATGAATACCTGGACGCGATGGATGACACCAAAATGCAAACTTACGCTCATAAGGTCTTCCTTGTACGACGACTGGCGAAGTCGGCTACTCTGCTTGCCAAAGTACTTGGCAATGTTAATATCGTTGGCTCTCGACCTTATCTTACACCCCACTGGACCAAACTCGCCACTCATAAGCAACTCCACGCCAGCTTTCTGTGGCTCAGTAACTTCGGGGAAGGATACGGTTGGACTGTAATCGTCGTCCTCTTCATCATCGACTGCGTATCGCACTCGGAACCTACGTCCGGAAGCTCCCCCCAACAGATGATTGATGTCCATAATGGAGATTCCCCTCGAAGGACGATCCTGGGTGTCAAACAAAGCTACAGAATAACTTAATTACCGAGCAATTCTTCAGACTAGAATAACCAACTGACAGAGTAAAATATCCTGTATAGCAGAACCACGACCTGGTATGCTTCCAACTGAATCAACTTCAGCCCCGCGACCGGTTCCGTCAGAGAAAGCCTGTTCATCATCGTCTATATCGCTACTCATATCCATATCGCGGTCAGCTTGCATAATTGCGATGGTTGTCGTGAGAGCCCAGTAAGCAGTGGGATTACCGCGGTTCCAAGTCAGCCTAGCATTGGCTCACGTGATGCGTAAGCGCTAGCGCCAACTGGTCAGTGAGTGAGCTGTTGGGGTGACTCGAATTCGGGGGTGAATCGAAGGGTTTGAGTTTTTGAACGAGTGACATGGAGAGAGGCACTTGAAACATCTGCGAAATATCAGCAATTGTCGGATATATATGCTGATCGAGGGACGGGAGCAAGAGGCAAATTCGGAGACGTGAAGCAAAAATCGATCTGCTATGCGGTGAATATGAATTTGAATCCGATTTCTTTGAACAGTGTCAAGAACGTTAATGCTTGCGAGTAGTGAGCACACAGGGGCTTAATTTGAACTCCGATCAACCTATACCACCAACTGACTGTTTCCAGGTTTTCAATGATGACAGCTCCAATTCTCATCACAGCAGAGGAGATCAATTGTCTAGTATACTCGTATCTACAGGATTCAGGTACTGGACTTTTCACTATGATCTGATCTCTGCCCTTGGGTTGACCGTGGGCGTCAGGTTTTAACCACGCGGCCTTCAGCCTTAAAGCAGAGGGCGTACTGGAGTCTTCTCCCCATTTTACGAAGCATATCCCTCGAGGTGAACTAGTCGAACTTCTATCCAAAGCCTTGCTCTACGTAGAAGTCGAATCGCACTGGAAAGCTGACTCCATGACCACATGCAAATCTGGCTTCTCTCTCCTGGAACCCCATGTCTGCTCGGTTGTAGCCAAACCCAAAGTTACACCCTCCCCTGGCTATCTTCAAGCGGTATATCCGGAAAGCAAGCTCAATGGGAGCACAACGGATACCAGTAAACGAAAGGCCAGCAGCACCCCTTCCACGGACGACGGCCCGTTAGAGAAACGAGCCAGGACGGAACCGGAAGAGGTGGATACAAATGCTGTAACATCAGCATCCGAAAGTAGGGTATCTGATTGCAGGACGTGAGATATAGCTTACTTGAATTTACTCGGTATGCAGCATCAAAGGCGAAAACTAAAGAGCCAAAACCAACGAATGGGTCATTACCTCCTGTGATAGTCCCTCCTGGAGATGTATCCAAGAAAGCGAAGCGAGCTAGTCGCTTGCGCGGACCTGCAGATGATACTGACCCTGATGCTGTTCGTTTATTACGGGGACACAAAACAGAAGTGATACTCTTTCACGCAATTTAATCAGTATGTTGCTCAAGCCATTGTAGGTGTTCGTATGCGCGTGGAATCCGACTAGACCGGGCATCATAGCCACGGGGTACGTATTCTAGTTAATTATCTCTTCAGTATTGAATATGGAGGTATGTTTAGATCCAAGGATGCTGTAGTTCACATCTGGAATCTTCCTGGACCGCCCAAGGATGGGTCCGGATTTGCACCTCCACAAACAGATCCGCCACTAACACTAAACCACTTCCCTAAAGCTGATCAAGGCGACCTGACATCTCTCGACTGGAATGTGGACGGTTCTCTCCTGGCGATAGGGTCTTATGACTCTGTTCTTCGAGTATGTACTGTAGATGGTGACCTTTATTTTGAAAACCCCCAGCATCAGGTGAGAGAAGGTATGCTCTTCGGTGTTACCGTTATTCACACCTTTCGGTGAGAAGGGACCAATATTTGCGACTCGATTTTCTAAATCTGGCCGTTGGCTTTTGACTGCAAGCCTTGATGGGACGGCATGCGTCTGGGATGTTAAGGACAAAAAACTCCACATGCAGTATCGATCTCACACAGGTGATGACATAGCCCTTCTGGATTATGTACATTGTTGATCATTCAGTTTCCTTTAGATTGTTGCTTAGACGTAGACTGGCTAGACGAGGCCACCTTTGCAAGCTGTGGTGCTGATGCCCTTATACACATAACGAGAATAGACGGTGTAAATCCTATCAAAACGCTATCGTAAGTTATTATCATAATTTTAGTTGCTGCTCTCAACATATACGCATCCCACGCTTAGCGGACACGAGAATGAGATTAATCAAATTAAGTGCAATCCATCTCGGACACGATTGGCTTCCTGTTCTGACGATCAAACCGCTCGCATATGGAATGTCGCTAATGTGTCCCTTGAGTCTATACCCGGCTTAGTTCCCTCGGAACAAATTGTCATTTTGAAAGGTCACAAACATGTCGTTAGTAGCGTTACGTGGTGTCCTCGGCTTGCTTATGGATCGAATGAACTAGTTGCCACGTCAGTCGTGAAGACATTCAGTTCCATATATTATTCTGACGGTTCACTTAGGTCATCTTTTGACGGAACAACACGGCTATGGGATTCTATGACAGGCGAATGCTTCAAGATATTTTCCGACCACAGACGACCTGTATACGCGTTGTCATTTAGTCCCGATGGGCATTGGCTTGCCACAGGCAGTGGTGACGGTTGGTTACATATATATAACGTTGACGTAGGATGTTTGCTTTTCCGATTACAGAATATAGCTGACACGCGCATCTGTTAGGCGAAAGAAAAAAAATGGTCATGGTACGCGGGCCCTGAAAAACCGGGAGTATTTGAGATCGACTGGCAAACGTCGGGAAACATTAATCGTATATCGCTAGCATTGGAGTGTCGACAGGTGGGCATCGTAGATGTAACGAGAATATCTGCCCTTCAATAGCTTGTACTTGTCGCTTTTCTTATTTTATTTATTTTATTTATCTTGCCGATGTATGACGTAAACCGGTCTCATTACTATTTCTTCGCGGCTTGAGTCGACTGAACCGTCAATTGACCATGTTTCGTCTAGCTCTTCCATCGTTGTGCTCAGTCATACGACCAGCCGCCTTTCGCGTTCCTCTGAAGCAATTTTCAGTGCGAACTTTTAGTAATGTTCGTCCAAATGTCTTGCAAAGTCTTCCAAAACGCTCTGCTTTCTGTTCTCCGTCAACGCTCCTCGGATCCACTCGTTCCTTCATGACGGACACAAGTACCATCGTTTCAAGACCATCTCAACAGGAGTCATGGAAAAAATTGGGAATTACTGCCGTCAGTAAGAATTTCCCACTTCGGCGGGCTGTTGGTCTTACGGCTTGCGTGGACAGGTGACTGTCGCCGGAACCATCTTTCTGGTCGAAGCGTTCCTCAATCGCGAAACCCGAGATGAACTTTCGTCGTCGGAACAAGCGTACCTGCATGACAGTTTCAAATATACAGGCGCTGGCTTGGTTTTGACCGCAGCGGCTGCTCGTTATATGTTTAAGTCTGGCGTAGCGTTCAGAATTATGTCGGCTAACCCTTGTATGAATTTATTACCACTGCCCAAACCCCCCTCTCATCGTTGGAATCGTCAGGGGTTGTCCTCGGCGCAGGCCTTGCCGGAAGCATAGGCTCTATGCTCGGGGTTTTCTATACACCTCCGGAAAAGTCAACTCAAAAGCATCTATTCTGGCTTGTAAGTATCCAGTTCATAATCTGGCATGTTAACAGAATCAATATCTTTTTAGGCCTTCAACGCCTGTCAAGCGGCGACTTTGAGTCCCTTGTTTTTCTTTAGCCCGGCCATCCTCTCTCGTGCTGCAATTTATACGTGTGGTGTAGTTGGATCCCTGTCCTATGTAGGCGCTACAGCTACGTGAGCGGCATTCGTTACCTTTGACGTGAAGTCTGCTGAAATAGCACGACTGTTAGAAACGACAAGTATCTCTACATGGGTGGACCTCTCTTGGCTGGGGTCACCGTAGTCGCACTTAGTTCCTTGGCACCTATGGCCCTCCCGCTCGGTATGCCTGGTTTGAGGATTGCAGAGGCCATTTCTCTCTATGGTGGATTAGCGGTGTTTGGAGGTTTCATACTCTATGAGTAAGCCATATCAGATCATTGTCCGTGAACGGATGCTGACATGCCATATCTACTAGCACACAAAAAATCCTGCAACATGCACGGTTGGCGGACCAGGGCCAAGTACCTCGTGATCCAATGCGAGAAGCTATTAGTCTCGAGCTTGATATGATCAATATTTTGTGGGTTATAAGTTTTGTGAGTTTTGGATTTGCATATCTGACGTGCTTCCGTCTTCAGCGTTCGTCTCGTCCAAATTCTTGCTATGCAGGATAGGAGGAAGAAATGATTAAGTTTTTCTTTGCTGCCTCCAGAATTGTGTACCCTCCACTCCCCCTTTCTGATGCACAGTTGTATTACTTAAAAATGTAGCCCACCCTGGACAATTGTATTTTGTTCTAATTAAACTTCCCGGTCCATATATATATCCAGAAAGTTAATACCTATGTCCCAGATTTGCCCAGTTCTTGAAGTATACTCACAAAACCTCCAGGATCCAAAATCTCCGTCCCGCCATAGGTGACCCTCTTGCCCGTTCTCCCAGCCCACTCTTCCAAGTTACCGTACTCGACATACCCAGCCCCACCTACAACGAAGATCACACTGTCCGAAAACGCCATGCGCTTCCCACGTCCGCTACCCGTCCCGCTTGTCCCTGATCCTCCAGGCCCGCCCCCAGCACCTACACCTGCATGGACATTCCGATGTGCACGAGGATCGAGGAAAATATAATCATCAGTCTCTTGGAGGGACTGGTTAGACGCTGATGAAGAATCCATGAGGGCTTCCGCTAGACGGGTGACAGGGAGGAGTTTATTTGTCGGGAGGAAATTTTTGACACCTGAGATAAGGTTTTCTAAACCTCCTTCTTTCAAACGGTCCGTGAGCTGGTGAAACACGGTTGTAAGTAAATGGTCTTGTACAGAGAAAGGCGTGATGGCATGCATACCCTATTTCCGAGTGCGCTAAACCCTTTGAACAATTCTCCCCCCTGGCCTGCACCTATAACTGGTGTTGATGTGCCACCAACGCTGCTGGATATCGTCATTCTCGTGATTTCTCGGGTGCGTCTTACATAGTCGAATGCGGCAACATCCGCGCCTGCAGACTTGAGTTCTTTCTCCAACTCGGCGATATCTTCTTTCGATATGGCATTGTCCGGTGATGATAAATAAAATACCAGGACGAGACGCAGTTTATCAAGCGAGGTGAAGTCACTGTCCGGTTTCGACGCACGCAAAGTTTCAAGGATGGATGCAACGGTCTGAATTATTATACGCATTAGGAAACGTTGTGATTAGGTAGTCAATGAATGCACATCTACCTGTTTTGTGATCGCCTCTTCTGTGCTGAAAAGCTCGTCCAATCTTCGGTTCTTGATCTGTTCCAGAAGAGCGGTTGCTATATTCATATGAGTATCAAGGGTCGCCTTACGTGCCGTCAACTCTGGCAACTGCGTAATGGCGGTTTTGAGGTGAGCAGCATTTGTCGACACATCTCTTAATAATAGCAAATCATAAACAGCATTCCAGGACGATCAAATAGAAAGACAAACAGTTGTGAGATGTCATTGACATCACTGACGCCAGTCGACCGGGTTATTTCTGCGGCGTCTTGTTTATACTTGTTCAACTCCACGTCGATCTCTTCTGCGACCTGAGGGAACGGGTTAGCAGCGTTTCGTGCCCAGAAGAAGTCTTTCGAGTCAAGGTCGTAGGATCGTTTTTGAGGTTGGGTCACAACTACGCGGTTGAGCTTAATTTCAAGACAGTCAGAGACTAGCGCTTGGTATGTCCAGCCGTGCGATATCATTGATACAAGGTCAACATTTCTATCCAGGATCAGTAACACTACACACGAAGGATGTCAGTGGGGCAGCGTCAGGTGTTACAAACGATACCGACGTGGTCTTTGAAGATTTGAAAGTCCTGTTCCATCCTGAGAAAAGAGTGACGGGCTGGATCCATGTGAACGCGACGAGGATAACAACGCGTCGCGTATTTTACTCTCCAATTTCTTTGCGATCATTTCTGCGGCATTTCCTCGTGGCGAACGTATAAACGGTACGTGACCTATTTTTAACGTCAGGACGCCTGAGTCGTAGCAAGACTGTCCTTTGCATACCCATGGTTACGATGGTACTGAACAGGCCACAAGCTATCCGTTCTATCTCTTCCTCTATTCGCTGCTCGGTGGACGCAGGCGAGTTGAGGATGGTGTATGATGAGTGTTGTTTAGGTTGTAATGGACTACCTGTCGTGACGGGAGGAGGGGGTGGGGGAGGAAGGAGAGAGAATAGTGAAGGCGACGGGGCAATGAAGGATAAATACTGATCTAGAACCTATCTCAAAGAGACGAGTAAATATGGATCATGCCATGATGTCGAGAAACGGACTTGTTCAACGGACTCTCCGGTACCGTCTCGTGCAACAGCAGCAGCCAATTCCTCCAACAGAGCTCTCGGAAGTGGCTCAACAAAATTCAGGTAGAATGATTCGTATAGCGACTTATCAAGGTCTTCCGCTATTCTGCGAATATTGGCGAGTGTAGGGGAGACGAAGTAGACAGCAGGAACATCAGGTAGCGGTGGTCGTGATGAATGCAACTGTCTGCACCGGGGGCATCTTACTCTGAATGCATGCCTAAAATACTGGAGTCAACTCACACATGAAGAGTCACGCCAACATCGCGTAAATCTTGAACACGTAAGACGGTAGCGAGCACGTCTTTTGTCTGCTGGTCCAAAACAAGAATTTTCCATACTGGAGGTCCAGTAGCTGTTGGAGTTTGAAACCCGGACCCCTTTGGTTTAGGGTTGTTAACAGATTCCACAGAGTTGTTGAGATTTAGTAGAGAAAGTAAAGCAGCAGTCTGTGAATGCTGGAGTGTGGACAAAACGGTTGCCTTGTGAATGCATATAAGTAAGCAACCTGTAGATGGACTGAAATGAACGCACCTGTTTCGAAGCGGTGCTCGCCATCGTTGACGTCGCCGTTAAAAGGACAAGATCGGGATTTGCCGTTGTTTTTGAATCACTTGTCGATATAATAGTACTGTAGAAAAAGTCTCTAGTTCTTTATCTACCTATGATGGGAATATGGTACCTGTCACGACAACCCAAAGCTAATTACAATAAAATCGTATAGTCCTTGCCTTCGTCCTCATCACACCTCAAGTAGTATTAGCCAGCAAACGTTGAAGTCAACGTGTTCTAGATTTGGTAATTTTTAAGAACACGAGTTCGGGTTTCTCTTGGACTCACTCGTTGCTATAGCTCAAAGAACGCGCATATACCCAGGTTCTGATGACCGCCACAAGTGCTGACGCTCCTACAGTCTTTCTTACGGAACAACCACGCCAACTAACGAAACCACACGACGTTCAAATTATTACCAGTGGATCGCCTTCCGATCTGTCTAGCACTAGCTCGTCGTCGACATACCAGCTAACAGAAACTTATACCAGTTCATTTGCCGTCACAGTCACGCAATCCTCTACGACATTCACGACCTTTAGCCAAATTGTTGTAACTACTAGTACACCCTCATCAACCTCTGCTGCCGCGGCCTTGAGTTCTACAACTTCAGTAGGCAACGTTAACACACTGGTTCAACCTATTTGCATAGGAGATGGGCTCGATGCTTCAGCAATTGGGCTCCTCGCTTCTATTGTCTTGCCCAGCGCAATAGGCTTGCTACTATGGGTATGTCATTGTACAACGAAGGCAATGCGTAGAATAAGTGATTGATATCCGTTTGTGCAGATTCTATTTGCTATTGTCAGGCCCCATTTTCGGCAGCTATATGGTCTTAGGGAGTGGTTCGTTCGTTCGGAGTAAGTTGTAATTCCTGTTTGACCAATGTCATTTTCTGACGTCCCGAAGCCTCCGTCCCAAACCCCTTGGTTCTGGTTTCTTTGCATTCTTATTCCCTCATGTTCCTTTCGTTCCATCTGTTCCTACTGATGTCTCCAATGCGGGTTTGTCGCCAGCGGAAGATGCTGAACTCTTTCCCTCCGACGAGCAAGTAAGCCAACGGGTTCTTTGGGTCTGTTTCCTTATTGTCTTAGGTTGGACTGTTGTTGGGATGGCTGGGGCATTACCGTTATATCTGGTCATGACACCTTGCTTGGCTGATTTACCTGTGGCGGCAATTTTCACCGGGGGTTACTCCACTCTGCAGGACCTTAGCTTACTCCGGCTTTTGCGGATCTGGGACACCAGGAATGCAGACGTAATCACTGTCACTCCCCGCGCAGTACTTGCTGAAACCAACACAACCTCAAATATCCGGATTCGAGTCATCGTGCTGACTGTGTTGACCATCGTATTGGCCGTAATACCACCCCTCTATAAGATACTCAAGGAATTCAACCGACTAGTGGCTTACCGAAGGCGCTGGGTAGATGTCCAGTGTGGAGGCAAGGAAATGGGGTGGCTTAGTGCTAACAAAGCTCCAGGTTTCGTTGGTTGGGGTGAAAAGCGCTTGAAAGAATTCATCTTGAAGTCCGGCTTGAGCTCCGGTCTCGAAACATCCTTAAGCAGAACTGGCAGTGGACGCGCAGGACAAAGACGGCGCCGAAACCAGGATCATCAGTTGACGGAAGCCAATCTAGAGGTAGACATCCAAAGCTTGTTTTCTATAGGGTAAACCACATTATCATCTTGTATTAGATCTCCATTGTTAATGGCTTTCATGTTTATAGGGACACTCATCATTTAGCCCTCCTCATCGACGAGCGAGACGAGATCCTTGAAAACCTTGAGATTGCGGAAACAAAGTACATTTCTTCGTTCCGTCTCACAACACCCGATCCTTCAATTGCGGATTATATGCCTCCGCCGCCGCCCGATCCTGCCCGACCGTATATCAGCCGACCTCGAGCTCTTGGAACGGTAAGTTACTTCGATATATACCCTCTGAACCATCAATTTAAAATTGCGTGGGAAAGGGTCGTCGTCGTCGTCGCAACCGTAGAGCAATGAACCCCGCCTATGCAGCTTCCTCGCTGGCACCAACATCATTCGTAGCCCCATCTCAATACTATAAACTTCGCGGTGTTCAAGGTGTTAGCGAAGGCCGGTTCGCAGAGTTGGATAATCAAGAACAGCAGCCCAGCTTTGCAGACTCCGTCAATTCACGTGTCATTGGGTCTCGCTTCCAAGAGGTCAGCCATAGTTCAGCTGCATATGGTCGATTGCCCATGGGAAGTCCTGTAAAGTTGGAGAAATCCGGTGAGATTGGACCTTCGTCTTCGGTCGTCATCCCGGATCCCAGTAGATATGGACCAAATCACGCAGTGGACCCGTCAGAATACGAGGTGGATGATTTTGGCATGCACTACCTAAACACATTTGTCCACGAAGAGCAAAATGGTCAGCTTCCAGAGGAAGAGTGGGTGGACCTCTACCGGGATGCGACCGATGAAATTCGCAGTGAAGAAAATGGAACACCTGCTCTAGTGGGTCCTAGCTTCAGAAGGCGAACAAAGAAGGAGAGCTTGCTCTCTTCTGCGCGTCGTGAGACGTTTCCGCTGAGAAACAGAAACTCTCAAGTCTCGCCTAATGACGTCCCTCCTCCGCATCTTCGTCTCCAACTTCAACAACCATTTGTGAGACCAATGTCGGGGATTAATCACGATGATCTGGGTGCAGTTTATAGTGATATCAGCCAATGGCGATCAAAGCTAAAGATTATCAATCTGGAGATCGCTGAAGCTCAACGAGAAAGTTACAACGACATTGCGGAGGGCATTCGCACTAAAGGGTGGTTAATGGTTGGGCGAGGTTTGCGGTTTATTCCAGGTATCCAGCTGATAGAAGGCAGAGCGAAGGAGGACATACGATGGGATGTACTTCAGAATGAGCGGACAATATTGGATACATTTCTATTATGGACGGTCATCGCCGTTGTAATTGTTCTTCTGGCAGCTGGTTGTGAGTCAAGATGTTACATATTCATTCAATCACTCACATCTTTGCGTAGTAACCGCCGTATCAGGGCTTTCATTAACCACCGCCCCTGACGTTGCGCACTTTTTGCCATTTTTGCGACCCCTTGCGAGACACAATGACTTGCCTTCCGGTCTCGCGACGATGCTGGTGCCAGCTGTGGCGGCCACCATTTTCATCACCATTGCCATTGCCCTTGTTAATTGTGAGCGTGAAACCTTCACAATTCCACCCTCGTTAACTCGTACAACCTGCAGGGGCCGCAAATATACACGGATCCATATCTATTACCGGCGGCAAGCTCGCCATATTCAAATTTACCTTCTTTATACTAACGACTGTTGCTACACTTTGGTTGATTGCCGTTGGCGCTGTTATCTACGCATTACGAGCGTTCAGCGTTGGTCATCGAATGTCACAATCTGTCGCCGATGGATCGATTTACATGAGTGCTCTTGCGCTGGCAGTTGTTTTGACTGTTGCGATCATTGCCCCCGCTCTTCTATTACTTCAACCGGCCCGACTCTGGCATGTCATCCATGCTCAGAGACATGCTGTGACTCCTCGGCAACGTTTTCGAGGTAAGTGACCGACAGTTCTCCCACATGCATCCAACAATCTAAGCTCGTTTTAGCTGTATACCCCAGAACGTTCAACCCTTCCTTTGCAATAGGGGCTTGCGTTCTTGGAATCATCTTTGCTTCTATGTTTTCGTTAGTTTTCCCTCTCATTGGTCCGCCAGTTGTTATCCTGCTATTTTTGACGCTTGTTGGTTAGTCGTTCCTTATGTCATTTTCGGCAAATCTGACCGTCCGATACAGCACAACGCTTTCTTGTTGGTTACGTCTATGCTCGCACACATTCTCAAACAGGAGGGCTTCTGCAAATTTGGCTGCTGCGACGATTCGGCGCTCTCCTAGCATTTCAGCCCCTGCTTTTGGGCCTCATCTTACTCTCCAGAAGATTTTGGATAGAAGGTGGAATCCTTGCCGGCACTGCTGTTGTCGTAGTTATTATCGTTGAGAGCTATACGGCCTGGAAGACAAGACTTCCTGGGCGGAGGTCGTTGAGTCATATCGCCCAGGATTCACTGCATACATTCCAAACTACAGCAAGGCCAGCGCGTCGTCGTGATGTCGATGAAGAAAATGCAAGCCTAGTCAGCTCTGCGCGCCCGGGAACCCGAACCCGAGGCTCTATGGCATCTGTGCTGGAAATGATGTCAGTCACGCTGGCGGTGATGCCAGCCCCTTCGCAGTATAGAGGACCTGTTCCTCTTAGTGAGTAGCTATGTTTCTGGAACTTGGACTCCTTTCACTGACGTAATATCTTCAGAAACCGAGACGCTGGATGATCTGGCTGCTACGGAACGCGCTGCTCGAACACATCCGGACGCGCCACCACATTTGCCACCTTTGTCATTTACAGACCATGCAGAGGATATGGCCAGTATACTATACGCTCCCGAGCTCATTGCCCCTCCACCTATCATCTGGTTACCTAATGATTCTGCCGGTGTTGCTCGTTCGGAAGCATACGATCTGAAAAAATATCATGATCTGCACGCTACGCTCGATGTGAGGGCGAAGGAGGATGCACTTCCCCGATCACCATCAAGATCTTCACGAATCCGCAACTAGACCAGTTTGTTTATCTTACTTGTATTGAACCTATGACTACTTGCTCGGACAGTGTTGCCAGTGTACTTGTTGTCTATGTGGTGTACGTAATACTTTGCTTTGGTACTTTGGTAAACGCCGATACGTCATGTGATTGCGTTAGCTCGCTGCCGCTACCAACCAAGCTACTCGGACACAGCTACAGAATGCTGTAAAATAACTCGTTTTGCGTCCCTGGCTGCAAGTTGCCGTGGAAGTGGAGCGTGAGCTCCACAAATCATGACAAAACTTGTGGTATGGACACACCACGTGAGATACGAGGACAACCATCCTGTGATGCTACCGTGGAGTTTTTTATGACACTAATTTTCTCATTTTCCACCCCGCTTCTGATCCGGACCGCAGTTTGCAAATAAATTATATATAGCGACCAACTTCCGTCTTCATTTCTTATCATTTCCATCTCTATGTTCTCCAATCCCCAACCGGTCGCCCTAGCACCCTCTCAAAATATGAACGGTGACGCAGACCCGTTCGTCCTTTATTCCCGTTCCTTGCACCACTATACTTTGGGGCTTTGGACCGAATCCAGGAGGTTAGCGGAAGAAAGGGCATCTGCGAACGCCGCCGTAAGGCAGAAGGAGGAGGAAGCAGACAAAAAGAGACCATCCACTTCGTGAGCGATCTCCGGTGGCTCACCCAGACAACCGGTTTGTCAAATGCCCCCACCGGATTCTTTCACGCTTACTTATCCACTTAGCAGTGCATATTATGACTCGTTCTTAACGACGCTCTCAACTCCGTCGTCAGTGGCTCGTCACCACCCTCCGCATTTTTTTTGCTCCCGTCATGTCGCATAATTATTCTTGCACATCGTCTTCTAATCACTCGTTAAGTTTTCATTCATGCTCCCCTTGCTCCCGATATCTCGCCCGATTATGTAACACGTCTGTTGTAGATGTTTGACGGTCGCCAGCCGTTGTCGCTTTTGGATTATAATTTATTGACTGCTTGCCTTGTGTTTGTAATTCAGAACGATCCCGGGAGAAGAAGCAAGTAAGTCTACAGACGGTGACACCCTGAAAATTTTACATGTCTCGTCTTGACTTCTGTGGAAAGACAAACCAGAACTCGAACGTCCATCTATAGCAAAGGCCTAAGGGTCCGACATACGCAGGCTTCGATTGGTTGACTAAGGATCTATCAATGTTACACCCATGGCTATCAAGCAACCACCCAGTCTACCCAACCACCCACTTACAGTTGAAATAAACTGAGATCAGAAGACGAACCATCCAGAAGCGGCATTTTCCTCAAATTCATCCGTACGTGCGCTTCTACAATCTATCTTCTCGTGATCGAGTAATTTCTTATGATATTGTAGTTCGCAAGTTATTTAATGTTCGCATTGCCGCTTTATGTCCACTTGCGGTGGTGTACACACGACTGGTCATATGTCATTCTAAATAATAAAGCCCCCGGACCCCATAAAGCCCACGTACTAACACCCGGTTGGTTAGCACGAAGGACTACCCAAGCAGCCGAGTGTGTGGAATACAGTTTATGTAAATATACCCCCCTAATTGTTCTTACAGATGAAAAGGACGAATGTCTCGGGCTTAGGTCTGTCCCCAAAACCTCAATTGAACCGGTTCGGCGCCAACAGATAATTGGACGCCTTAGTAATCCAAACATTCCCTTGTCGCGGTACCCAAGGTGCAATCTGAAAGTTTTGATCATAATGCTGATATATCCCTCGGGTGTTTCGGGCAGATATCATGCGGCGCTAGTTGGCACTAAACGCACTTATATTATCAATCCGCTCCCGGCGACACCGTGTAGTTGGACAAGAAGATAAGATTACAATCATAGGCAACAAGCGGTTTATGGTGCATTCCGAGTATGGTGTTCGTGACGCTTTTCACGTAAGCCTCATAGCCATTCCAAGCTACACTCGAACGTACCTGTGACGTGTGGGTCGAAAAAGAAAGTTTTAAACGCTTACTCACGCTCGCCAAAGCCCAGGGTTCCGGGTTCCGTGATTATAATATATGGCCACCATGATCCCGTCTTGGTCGCTTGCTGTCGCTACTTGTCTTGCTGATGGTGTTTCTAAACGGGACGTTGTGGTTCCAGCGTAACCGGAATAGTTCAAGACTACTCATTAAACGGAATTTCTCGGGAAATAATCTAATAACCTGCATCTGAGAACATGCCAGTGGCAGTTCTGTGACTGAGGATGAGTAGATCCAAAATTCATGACCCCCCAGTCATGGGCTTTTGATATGATCGTTATCATATGGCCACAATCGTGAGTGAAACCAATTGCTATCAAGGAGGGTCCGTCTGGTTGGGACGGTTTGACCTCCACTGATAGTAAGGTTCAACAAGCAAGATTTTATTGGTCAATTCCGTGTGAAAATATTTTGTCTCCCATGGTCAACGTCCCTTGTTCTAGGAAAACTCGGCGAGGACGCAGTTTTCATTGCAGTCAGGCCTCATACGTGTAGCCGTCAAAGTTGACCGTAGATGGAATCGTTGATACCCGTTATCGAAAAAATCAGATTACTGTATCATGCCATAAGCGCATGTCATCATCTGGGGCATGAGTTGAGGGTCGCCGTGATCTTTGCGCTACTCTGCGGTAGGTGAAGAGCTTCGTTTCTGTGCCTTCGATGACTTGTTTATCTCTGGCAACAGAGCCCAAGGTGGCTTCTTGAACAAAAGCGATCCTGCAACACATCCAATAAATTGATACGAATCGTTGTGGTTAGTCGTAGTATGCCTTCGAGACAACAATCCCAATAGTTGTGCGTTTACATTGTCTATACCCGCGCTGACCTCATCCGAATCGTGCTGCACGACTGCGACCTTTTTTTTTAGCTTGGGCTTCCCCACGGAGCAGCCCTTGTTGGCCTTTGAGGGATGAAGTGAAGATAAGAAATCCCTGTAACACCCCAGCAAAGTCATAAGGCGCATTAAATAATGCAACAGAAAATAGGGAGGAACTTCAAGATCAACATCCTGTAGCTTGCCTGAGAGTGTTCACTGACAGACTTTTTACGTTGAGATGGAAGTAGACTTTGACCCGTGACTCCGAGCTAGCTTACATAGAGTATCTTCTGCTTCTGTGGCCCGTCTGGCAAGTGTGGAGAGCGGCAAAGCTATTCGATAACGATGGTTGGACGCCGTTGCAAGAAGTAGCGTCGCTGAGGAAGCAAAAAGGTGTGAGCAAAACTTCTGGAGCACAAGGTGGCCTTGATTTTGATGGCGAGGGAGGCTATAGAAAACTTGCATGTGTTTGTTAGCAGGCAATATGACGACATTGGAGTGTCAGATTTGGTCTTGCGTCGACTCGATAAGTGACTTCTCTTGTTTCCTCTTGTTTCGAAGACAATTTTTATGGGAACAAAATATAGCAGTGTATCGCCAGGTGGGATAAACACGAAATAGAAACCATTGTGTAAAATGTACCAAAGAATCAGCTGTTCCGAGCCTGATAAAGGTGAAAAGGAGTGACAATCAGACGACGGCGCCAATCTTATAAAGGGGACATTCAGGAAATGCAAATTCCAATTATATGGGCGAAATTAACAAACTTGTAAGGAACTTGATGGGCTGTTTTCAGAAAATAAAGAAAACTTGTTTCCAGTGTGTCCTCGGTTGGGAGGATCGGCAAAAGGATCTTTCAGCGCGACAGATGGCGCCAAACGAGAAGGATCAGCAAAAGGATCCTTGAGCACGACAGCCGGCGCCTCATATCCTAAATGAGAATTATCTGGTCTATAGGCCTGGAATGGATCCAGAGATGGGGATGCAGTCATCATCGACAGTGTTGAGAAGCGGGGGGTAGGTAGCATTTCGGGAACAGGCTTCCTGTGCACGAGCACCGTCGTTTGTGGCGCCATCGACGGTACCGCATCAGCTATTCGTGAGACAATCGAGGTGTACCCATCGTGGAATGCAGTTTGAAGCTGTCGGTTTTTACGTTGACAAAGTAGGAAGATAAATAAAATGACTAGTAGCAGTATCACAACGGCGACAATAGATCCTGCCACAACTGCTTGGTTTCTGTGTGGCTGCCTGGGAAGAGAATCCATAGGGTAATTTAGTGAGTCTGATAACCGAAGGCACAGAACTCACGTCGGCGATTCTACAGGCGCGTTAGTCTTGGGCACGGGTGATGAGGCAGATGATGACACGGGTGGTAGGGATGATGACACGGGTGGTAGGGATGATGACACGGGTGGTAGGGATGATGACACCGGCAGTAAGGTAGTTGTAAGGACCGGTAGTGTCCCAAAGACACTAATACCGAGGGGACTCGATGAAGTCGTGTGCTGTCCATTTGATATCTGGGCATTCGGCGGATGAGTAGTAGAAGACAGCGATGGCTGCACGCTCTCGGCGATCGGCGATGGCGTATACTTCGGAGCTCGGACAGCGGAGCTGATAGGTCTCTTATTTAGTTAAACCGTAGCCAAAGAGGTAATCACGATTGACCTGTCAGATTGCAAAGTTGAGGTTGGCTGCGAGTGGCTGTTCGGGGTCTGGACGGTGGGAGCTGTGGTGGTGGTGGAAAAAGCAGACGGAGTTGTCGTGGACGACAACCCAGTCATCTCAGCCAGTTTCTGCGGGTGGTGTGACAACGCGTTCGTGCACAATAATGATACTACCCAGAATGAACTTACCACATGGACAGTATTTTTTGGATTGAATGGCTTATTTTTTCCTGCGTCTGGTGTGGCCAGGGAGCTTGATGGTGAGACAAAGGAATGCGGAGGTGCACGGTGGAGTTGTGGAGATGAATCACTGAGATGTGACGATGAATTAGAGACCTGCGTAGGCGTGGACGATGCATTGTGAGGGTCGTCAGACTGACTAGTTTTTCCTACTGCAATTGTATGGTGGACGTAAAGCAAAGTACGTCTTTATCTGAACTCCAGAACTCACAAGAAGTGCTCGCGTTCGACCTAACTTTTTGTAAGAACGAAGGCGAGTCCGTGGAAGGTTTGTGATGTGCCTGGCCCGGGCTCGTTATATTAGTATCCGTGCCATTTTTTGGCGATGGTGAAATGTTATCTGAAGGATCTCGAACAAAGCAACCTAGACCAGTATTGCCGTGAATAGACCTTCCAGAAACGCCTGCAATGATCAAGTCAGTATATATACTTAAGCTTGTCTTTTGGTCTAAAAGACCAGAGTGATGCGCAAGTGACATACCATCAATGGGGAAACCACGTCTCCAGGACGCAGGCAGAGTTGCCATTAAGCACAAGGGAAAGACCAAACGCTAATACTGTCGGGCTCTCAACCATCTTGATTGATACTTTATTTTGCATTCATATGATAATCGTTGTTCCGTGTCCTGTGTCCATGCCAATCGCGGCAGCCCGTACGACTACTTCTCGAGTTTTCATTTTGAGACTACCCATCCGCACCGTCCGTTGCATGCCGACTTTGCTACATGTCTGCTGCCTGTGAACCTCTTCGACCAACTTGAAGGCCATTACGCCCACTGGCATGTGCCATGTTATACGGTTGAGGAATTTCACATTGCACTTACCTTCGTATACAATGGCAGAGTTTGCTAAGTACTGTATAATTTGGTGTGTCAAGTAGACTCTTGTCCAACAGTTTTTCTTTTTTCTTTTTTCAAGCGTATCTTCGCAAAGAACATTTCTAAAATGGCTACCCTGTGTACTTGACAAGTTTGGGTGTGATCAGAGGGTTGTAAAACTCGGTCTCACAGCATGATTATTCCACCGAAGTCGGCCCTTATTGGCGCTTCCATGAGAAGGTACTAGACTCCTACCAAGGCTTAAGCTGCGCATTGACAAGCGATTGATAATATTAATACATAATTTCGTCACTAGCCTCGACTTGAGAGTCGTGAAATGCAGGTACCACGCGTGCCGTATGTTCCTCAAATCGGCGACGATACGTGTGTATTTATTCCTTTTAGAGTTACATTGTGCAGAGGCTCCCTTAGACTACGCCCTTTCAAGGTGTCTATCTGGCAAGTTTCTGCCGAAGAAGTCGGTTTATCAAGAACGTTTATAAAGGCTTGAACGCTGCGCTAAATTATTTGCACGTGTTCAGTCTAACGATATCCCACGCATTCTTTCTATAATTCGAGAATTGGGCTATGGAAGTTTCTTCTCGGCTTTCTTAAACCCATCTTCATATTTAATATTTTCTTCCTATAAAGCTTCACTAGTCCCGCCATAATCTTAATCTTTCCCCCCTACCAGACACCTTATGGCAAAGCCTAAATCTGAACAGAACCGGCGTAGATCGCTTTCAGATCCTCTTTCTGCCGCTCTCCAGCCCCCAGCAAACGAATCGCTCGCAGAGAAAGAAAGGAGACTCACTGCTGAGCATGAGGCGAAACAGATCAGTGACGACATAGACGAGATGCTTAGGCAAGAGAAGAACGAGAAGAAGAAGACCAGAGCAGCAGAAGTAAAGATCCTGCTCCTTGGTCAGAGTGAGAGTGGGAAGAGCACTACTTTGAAACGTGAGCATTTTTCGTTTTTGCCATGGTTGTCCCACAGTACCGGGTGGTCGTGAAAATACCTATTTCTGGGCTGGCCGAATAAAATGTAAGTGGCTTCCTACTCAAGTTCTTCCATCTTACATTCCTAAGCTCCATCCTCTAGGTCTCACTCGCATGACACATTATTTTGCACAGCTCACAAACGGCATCTACGTAAAACTGTGGGCCGGCATAGTCGCTTGACAATCACGACCATTCCGATACTAACCGTGGCGTTCCTTACGCGCTGTGCTAAATATGGATTACAACAGAATTTCAATTAATGCATACTCCCGCTGCATTTCACGCCGAACGAATCGCTTGGCGTACCGTGATATATCTCAACCTCGTACGATCTATCCGAAGGTGAGACAGATTTGTTAAAAGATCTTTATTGTTTTTTTAACATTTCGTAACGCGATAAGAATTCTTGACGCAATATCCCCTGATAACCAAGATGAGCATGATGATGTGGACTCGTCAGAAACAGCATCTATTCTCATCTTGTCTAGTGGCCGTCCAGGGTCTGGGCTTCCCAATAGTCACATCCCAAACTACGAGTTATATCGTCGGCATCTCGAACCTTTGGTTGAACTTGAAGATCGACTGACTCGTCTTCTTTCTTGCCCTGATGAAGATGAGCCAACTCACCTGCCTCCCGTCGGGTGGCAGAGCCACCCCTACGGGAGGGTGGAAGCGAAAATGTGGTCAAAAGGTCGGCCTGCACCTACGATCTATATTCCTCAGACACAACAGTCCTCTGCCGCTGTATCTCCTGCAACTGCTTCTTCGAGCAGTCAAGGGACGTTACATTCCCCCATTGTGCCAAATGGCAAATTAAAGAAAAAGAAAGAAATGACGGTGCATACCACGACCAACTGGAAAAAAGCCTTTTCTCTGGGCGGGAGAGAAAAGAGTCCGAAGAGCGCTCATAGTGGTGAGATCGAAGGATGGTGGGAGGATCCCGATGACCCCGTTCATGCCCTGAATGCGTGCGCCCCGGCAATGTTGCAGCTATGGCGAGATTCTAATGTGAAAGAGCGGTTAATGGAGAAAAGAATACGTCTAGAAGAGAGCAGTGGCTTGTCAGTACCCCGTCTCTACTATATATCTGACTTGTTTAATGACTTGACTTTTATTCTAGCTATCTAGACGAGATTTCGCGCATAACAGCCAAGAAGTATATCCCAACAGACGGTTCGTCATATCTCACAGTTTTTCTCATTTAGGTACTCACGAGTCACAGAGGACGTACTCAAGGCTCGGATCAAGACAATGGGCGTCATTGAGCACACCTTTGTAATGTCCCAGGGAAGGGAGCGCGGCCCAGAATGGAAGATATACGACGTCGGGGGAGCGCGAAATCAACGACAAGCATGGGCACCATACTTCGAAGATGGTAAACATTCCCAGTATTTGACAATTGGAACTCTTTAACCCCCATCGTTTATATTCTTGTTTAGTTACCGCCATCATCTTTCTGGCACCTATTTCGGCATTCGATCAAGTTTTGGCGGAGGTAGGTCGGTCTTTTTTTGCTTCCGGGTCAGCCCTAATTTTGTGCCCTTCCACAGGATACACGAGTGAACAGACTGGAGGACTCACTGCTACTATGGAAGTCACTAGTTTCAAATAAATTGCTTGCGTCAGTCAACATCGTGCTGTTCTTGAATAAGTGCGATCTTCTTCAGGTATGGTGTCTCAATCCTACGAATGTCTTTGACGTGCTAAATATATATGGTCAGGCGAAGCTCGACGTTGGTGTTCGACTAAATCAACACATGATATCTTATGGTGACCGTCCAAATGACTACGCTTCAGTATCAAAATGTGCGCCCATCGGCATCTTTCCACACGCTCCCCCCCCTGACCGTGAATTAGATTTCCGTAATAAATTCGGCGCCCTGCACCAGACTTTCACTTCTAATCCGACCCGCGAATTTTTTAGTGCGTAATTTGTCCTGTCCGTCTGAACTTGAACTAATTTGTGCGTTTTTCTCAAGTTCATCTCACCGCTGTCACGGATACAAGACGGACGGCTACTATAATATCAAATGGTGCACGTCTATTCTCTTTGGACATCCGTGTGTCTGACGAGTTCTTGTTTCTTAGTCCGCGATTTTATCATGTCGACGAACCTCAAGAATTCGCAACTGTTTTGATTCTTCTTTCCTCGACAGTTGCGATCTGCTGTGTTTTTAAATCTGCTATTTTCTAGTTGTTTTCTTCGGCCCAGCTCTAGTGGCCCTTTTAAATACTTTTGTCTCTTGCCTCCTCCTTGCGGGTCATTGCTTATTTTGTTCTTTCCTGGTTCAACTGTAGCTCTCCTCCATGGACCTTGTCATCAAATATCACATCCCCTCCGTGAGTTATAATGTTCTAATTCCTAATCGTAGCCGTACATACCGCTTTCGTCTAATAATTGTTGGAGTTCGAGTTCCGGCCTTTCCCTCTGTAGGATGCAATGATAATCTCATGGTTGGCTCATTTGAGTTACTTTCTGTATACATCCCATGCTCCTAAGGAACCTCCGGCCCGTTCACCATTTTTTTATTTCACTCGCTAGCCTAAGACCAATTTCTACTTCTTTCACACCGTACCGTCTGGTATCATTGGGTAGAAAAATGACTACGTTCACCACCCACCCGTCTCTCGACATCGTGTCTACACAAAGTAAATTTTTTTTAAGTCAAAGGTTTCATCGATTATACGATCCTTTTAGACGCACCTGCCGCCCTTGGGCCTTACTCGCAAGCGATCAGAGCAGGAGACCTCGTGTTCGTCTCCGGATGCTTAGGCTTTGACCCACATACGGCTCAGATGATCGAAGGCGGGATCATCGAGCAAACCGAACAGGCATTGAAGAACCTCCAGGCTGTCGTAGAGGCTAGTGGAAGTTCGGTCGGAAAGGTTGTCAAAACTACGGTACGAGTTGACTCTTGCATCCGATAGTCATATTGATTGACTGATACCCATCCTTGTGCCAAGGTATTTTTGAAATCCATGGATGACTTTGTGCAGATGAACGCCCTTTACACAAAGTTCTTTGGAGAGCACAGGCCCGCTAGGTCGGCGGTAGAAGTGGCGAGGTTGCCTAAAGATGCCTTATTTGAGATCGAGTGTATTGCAAGGTATGCATGCGCAACTGAATGTCGATGCGGGGCACTTATGCGCGGATCGCAGCTTAAAATGAGTCCAAGTCTAGAAGACTTGAAGGTAGAAAAAAACAGAGTCGAGGGAGCAATCTTGCCGTGTACTTAGTTATGAATATGAAATTCTGAGCCAATGAATTAAACCCGTAGCGTACTCTCACATCGCTTTCTCACATCGCTTCAATAATTTCCTTGAGTTGCTTCTCGTCTAATATCTCGAATCCCTTGGTTGGTGTGACCTTTGCAGGTCGGCTTACATATTTAGTATCTGTCATTGTAAAAGCCATGGGTTGGACTTACCTGAGCTAATTGCACATTGTGATGATCTAGCTTTTCTTCCATTACTTGCTTTAGTACACGGAGAGTCAGTATTTTAGCCTCCAGGAGTGTCATTTGCTGGACGATGCAAAGATGAGAAGAGTTAGAGTGGAGCGAAGATGTCATTTACTCTGTGCCATTTGTCCTGCAGCTCGCTCTGTGCCGCCTCTGATCCGGACCCAATCGCTTTCGCGTCGTACCGCATGAACGTACCAGAAGGGTCGGTATGGTACCTACAATCACCATGTCAGCCTTCACTCCAATAGTTGGATGAAAGTCCACGTACAACTGAGGACCCAGTTCATCAATCCCTGCAATCAGTAGCGCAACACCAAACGGCCGACTCATCATAGCCTCTTCATCGTGCACACTTTCTCCGAACCGAAGGGCCAAATCACACACGGCTTGCGTAACGCTCTCGACTTTGATCCGTTCGTCATATGTGAATGTGTGGTTCTGGGCGGTGACGCGTGCGTGATCAATCATGGTGCGTGCGTCGGCGGTGAGACCTGACATAGCGCAGCCGAGGTGATAATCGATCTCCATTATCTTCTCAATAGAGCTGGATTCTAGCAGGGGCGATTGAACACGTTTTTCGACGGCGAGAATAACACCCTCTGGAGTCCGAATTCCGACTGTTGTAGAGCCCAGCTGAGTGAAGGGGCAGTTGGTATTGATGATTTGTAGGATGCTTTAAGGACGCACTTTTATGGCCTCTATGGCATATTCGACTAGGTTATTTGGTTTCAGTTTCAATGAATGATTCAGCCTCTAACACAAGACTCACCTTGGAACAAACGCCCTTCTGGAGAGAAGGTGTTAACACCTCGATCTGAAAACCAAATTATTTAGTCAATTATATCTTTACAGAGCAGTGAGCTTGCCATATTCTGAACGCGTCAAAAACATAGCTTGAAGAAAAGTGAGGATTTCAAGTTAGGCTTGCGTGTTCCGACGACGCGCGTCGGGCCTGCGTGGGAATATTTTCATGACTCTAGCTCAAATTTATCTTTACAGTCAATTTCAAGCTGTAAATGTTCCATGAACGCGTCCGAGCTGATAGCCAGTAACCATGCATGCCTTGATTCGTGAAGTGAAGAAGGCCACCATCGTTCTGTCTTGTCTGCCTATCGATAGCAAGTACTGTAATTTAAGTAGCACCGTTATGATCATCAGAAAGCCTCAATGTGAAGCAGTCGAAACGTCCAATATATTACGTCACTACTGTAGGCACGAACGTGCATTTTCGACACCATTTTCCGAGCAAAATGACTATACCAGAACTTACTGCCTCAGACTTGCAATCGGTCTTGACATTCACCGTCGATCTGGCACGGACAGCTGGCGCTCTCATACTCGAGGGGGCCGAGGCTATGGCAAACCAGTCGGATGTTGGCGAGAAAAAAAACTCGGTTGATCTTGTTACAGAGTATGATGTCAAGGTAGAGGAACTCGTGAAGGAACAGATTGCGAAAACGTATCCCAAGTTTAAGTTGTGGGTCTCCTTTATCTGAAAAAAAAAGTTGTAGCCAAAAGTACTCACCCTCGTGCATACAGCATCGGCGAAGAATCGTACGCAGCCGGCTCACGTCCCCCTCTCACTGACGAACCGACCTTTTGTGTTGACCCTATCGGTAAACTTTTTGTGCACTTACTAACATTTTAAATCAACCCGTTCATCTACCGTGGTCCACAGATGGCACGACCAATTTTGTGCATGGTTTCCCGTTTGTCTGTATTTCCCTCGGATTGATCAACAAAAAGCGGCCCGTATTGGGTGTCGTCTACAATCCGTTCTTGGATTATCTCGTGCGTCGGTACTCAATGTCATTTTATCTTTGCCCTGCGCTGAGCCACAACCATAGTACACGGGCATTAAGGGCCAAGGTTCATTCCTTATCCGCGGTTCCTCAGAACCCCGCAGACTTCCCCTTTCCAAACCCAAATCCCTGCCCTCCCTCTCCCACGCACAGATAGGTTAGTGTTGTTTGCCTTCGTCAGTTTCACATGTCCGCCCGGCCGACCTATTCCATAGCCGTCGAATGGGGCTCTGACCGTGCACTCGACACCCTCAACGGAAAGTCGTCGTCTTTCCTCCGCCTCACGGGAAATCCCGCACAAGGCGTCAAAGGAGGACGCATGGCACATTCGCTGAGGTCGATGGGAAGTGCAGCACTCAATTTTTCGATGGTCGCACAAGGAGGGTTGGATATGTATTGGTAAGTACTTTGTCTTTGGATCTTGAGGCGAAACTAGACGCATTCGTCCGCGGGAAGGGAGATCGGGTGCTGGTATGTCCTTGGTTTATTAACTTGTGTTCTGGTGGTGATTTGTCATTGTGAAGGCCATGGGATGTCTGCGCCGGGATCGTAATTGCGGAAGAAGCAGGAGCTGTCGTCACAGGCTCACACGACGCCTTTGCCTTCTCTTCCTCTAACGGCACTTTCGGCGACGTCAATGAAGACATTCTCACCGGTAGGAAGTATGTCGTGGTTAGGGCCATTGCGGATTCCCCTGTACGTTCCTACTCTTATGGTTTATTTTTGCACCCTTGACCAGATCTCCGGTGTGGAAACAGACGGAAAAGGGGGCGGACGCGCAGAAAAGGATCATCAAGGAGTTTTATGATACCGTAAATGATGCGGATGCTCATTAGAATCTAGAATTAGATGTATAACTACACAAATTACAGCCCACGAATTTTCGGGTATTACATACATTTCGATTGCTAGTAGGATCTAATTGCGACATTACTATGAGGTCTGACGACCACGCTATAGAGCGACACTGCATCAATACCCTGCCTGTGCCCTGAAAAGTGGAATGAGGAGTCCTTTCGATTTGAGAGTGGCACTAAACCAATTTCCTAGGGTAATGCCCCATAAGATGCCCAAGTATGCAACGCCACCGAACTACGAAGGGGGCCAAGTCAGACGCGATTGGGCTTGACTAGAATATAGAAAAACTGACCTTCCCATTGGTGACGATAATCATTTCAATAGACCCTTTGTAGGGCTTCAGCGTCCGGCCTTTAAGGTAAGCAACGACATTTGCAGCAACAATCGCCCCATGGGCGCCCGCCTTAGCAGCCTGCTTCTGCTCTCCCCAATCTATGATATCGCCAGCAGCGAAAATATTTGGGTAAGAAGCCATTTGAAGGGTGGGCGAAACCTTCACGAAGCCCCTCTCTGTGAGGACGTCAGGAGAAAGCGTTGCGACAAATTCGGTATTTGGCCGTGAGCCGTAAGCTTGAACCTATGTGGACGGGTTGAGTAATCAAGTCGTAATTACAAGTGGATGATGAACTCACGATGAGGTCAGCGCTCAAGGTCTTGCCATTACGTGTGGTCACAACACCGTTAGCAGGCGTTTGTTGATCGACGTAGTCGTTAAGGACGAGTTGGACACCGCGAGAGGTGACGGCTTTCTCAGCCGCACGACGGAATCTGTCGGGATATACTTTGTTGAGAAGTCGCATATCTCCATGTACGATCGTGACTTTCTTTTCCTGTTCGCAGTCCATCTAAGAAAAAATAATAATAGAGAACGCAATGCAAGCATACCGGCCACACGTCCTTGATCTCACCAGAGATCTCTGACAAGGCAGGGGTAAAATTATTGTATGTTTCAAGGAAGATAATACTGACCTATGCCGACCGCACCGCCACCCGCTAATACAATGTTCTTTGCATTCTTCAGCTTGTTCTGGTTACTCCGCACGAACGCCGGCACTTCATCTGCGTTGACCGGGAAATCACTTAATCCGTTCCAGACAGAACCAGGCGTCAAAACCAAAATGTGATATCTGATTGCCATGTTAATATTGGCTATATGGGAAAAGTAGAACCATGACGAACGAAATTTTTCGGCCGCTTTTGAGAACCACGAAACCGCCTTGCTCCCCCCGACTTTGTTCGATGGAAGTCACAGAGTCGAGGATAAATTCGCCGTTGTTCTTGTGAAAAACTTTGTCATAAGGAACGAAAACGGATTCCTCGAGGTTGTCCCTAGGCGATACGGACAGCCGAAGAGTGGCGGGTAAAATAATACTGTATGGTCTTGGATTTATGAGAATGAGATTGTACTTGGAAGGGTCGAGCTGAGCAGATAGGGGTCGAACAACGGACAATCCTGCGGGACCACCACCGACAACGATGATGGTCTTCTTGTTATACTTTTCTGACATGTTGACGAAGGGATTGGAAGGGAATGGGTACTGACGATTGCGACATTTGGATAGGCTTTATATCTGGGTATTTTGGGTGTGGTATTGAATTAGCTGTAAGCAATAGTTGTAAACATTTGTCATATCGTTTCGTAATATGGTTTACGCTTGCTGACAAAAAAAAAAAGGTCAAGGTACACAGTCAGCCCAAAGGTCAATGGTCAACCCCTGGCTGTATAATAAGTTTTTAGATATATGGCTACAGTATATTTCTGAAATGTCAGTTCGACCAGTAATCATCCATCATGTTCACCAGTAAAATAACAAATCCAGCGATAACACCAACGACTTCCACAAGTAACCTGAACAAATAACATACGTCACTCCACTCCAGGTGAGTCAAGGCATGAACTGGTTGATTGCAACCAATAGAATATGAAACGTGCAAACTTTACAGTATTTTGGTACTCTCCTCTCGACTGATTCAAATTGAGGTTGTCGTTTAGCTTCTCACAGTATGCAGTTGCATATAATGTGATCCGGCCATTGCCGGATCACGTACGTTGCCTCTGTAAGTTGGACCAGACTAAATTATACATAAGATAAGTTTATTTTTACGTTGATGAAGTTCGTTTGAAACCGGCACGTTCGGTGCTTCCGCAGGACATCATATATCATGAGTCCAAGCAATTGAACGACATAAGATAATGGTACTAATTTCGGACTCCTATGAGCATTATCCAACTCGAAACGCCTCTTAATACGCCTACACCACTAGTACTACCGTCATCATCCCAATTCACCAGCCACTTTCGACTCCAACTCGGAAGTCCACTGACAAATTCGCGTAAATTTGCTGGACCAATTCCCAGGTACGCAGATAACGAGAGACCTAGGAGGGATTCAGATAATATTAGAGAGGTTGATGGGCCCCGGCTCCATCGTGCTGGGGTGTACATATAGGGTTCGGCAATGACCGTTACTTGACTCTACGATTTTTTACGACTCAGGGGTAACTTTGACACCGTTTGAATCCGTGCCAAGACTATTAATAAAGGCAGTGAACTTAACTACTGACACGATACTACACGCGGTTGCTAATCACGATCCGTCAGTTATTATGCACGTATGGCAAGATCGCCCAGATTTATTGCTCATGTATCACTATATTTGTTGGTATGTATGGTATACTGTGACCAACTCTGAAATATCATTAGTAGCACCGAAAATAACGGCAAACGTCCCACACTACTTGTTAGAACACTTCAATATCCTGCCTGTGCCCTGAAATATGGAATGAGCAGTCCTTTCGACTTGAGTGTGGCAGTGACCCAATTTCCCAGTACAATGCCCAAATATGTAATGCCCCCGGCCTGCGAAGAACAGGCAGAAGGTCAATTTCAGAAACAATCAAGCGTGACTAAATATACTAACCTTCCCGTTGGTGATGCCGATCATTTCAAAGGAGCCTTTGTAGGGCTTCAGCGTTCGGTCTTTAAGGTAGGCAACGATATTTGCAGTAATGACTGCTCCATGAGTGCTTGCCTTGGCAGCCTGCTTCTGCTCCTCCCATTCTATTACGTCGCCACCCGCGAATATATTCGGGTAAGAAGGCAGCTGAAGGGTGGGGAGAACATTCACGAAGCCTTTTTTGGTAAGAACGTCAGGAGAAAGTGATGCGACGAATTCGGTATTCGGCCGTGAGCCGAAAGCCTCGACCTATGTACAAAGTAAATCTAGCCGTTGTTACGATCGGCCGCAAATGAACTTACGACAATGTCGGCCTTCAAGGTCTTGCCCTTACGTGTGGTCACGGCACCATTAGCAGGTGTTTGTTGATCGACGTAGTCGTTGAGGACAAATTCTACACCGCGAGATGTGACGGATTTCTCAACCGCACGACGGAATTTATCAGGATACGCGTCGTTGAGTAGTTGATTGTCCCCATGTACTATCGTGACCTTCTTTTCCTGTAAACCGTGTAAGAGAATAGATTTTGGCGATCAAAACACAAGCATACCGGCCACATGTCCTTAATTTCACCCGAAAACTCTAGTAGAAAGAGTTAATATTGTTATGTTTCCAAAAAAATATGGCACTGACCTATGCCGACGGAACCACCACCCACGAGTACAATATTTTTTGCGTTCTTGAACTTGTTCTGGTTACCCCGAATGAACTCGGGTACATCATCCGCGTTGGTGGGGAATGAAAGAGGCCCTCTCCATATACAACCAGGCGTCAAAACCAAAATGTGATATCTGGTTGTCATATTATTAGTAGTCATGAAACTGGTGGAAAAACAATCAACACGAACGGAATCCTTCGTCCGCTTTTGAGCACTACGATACCGCCTTTCTGTCCCGGACTTTGTTCGATGGCGGTCACAGAGTCGAGGATAAATTCACCGTTGTTCTTGTGAAAAACTTTGTCATAAGGAACGAAAACAGATTCCTCGAGGTTGTCCCTGGGCGACACAGATAGGCGAATGGTAGCGGGTAGAATGATATTGTATGGTCTTGGATTTATGAGAATGATATTGTATTTGGAGGAGTCAAGCTGAGCGGACAGAGGTCGAGCAACGGACAATCCTGCGTGACCACCACCGACAACGATGATGGTCTGCTTTTCGTAAATTTTACTCAACATATCGAAGATGGTGAAAAATTGAAGGGGGGGAAGGGAGTATTAATTTTGGCGGCATTATTTTGACGCACTTTATAAGGCTTATATAGGACGTGAAATTTTGAGCGAAAATAGTTACTCGTCAGCGCGTCAGCATCGTTACGAAGTTGTGTCATCATTTCGTGATGAAGATTACACTGCTTACAGTTGAAACTATCTGTGCCACAGCGTGTACTTTGAACGAGTATTAGTTTAGATAGTACTCCATCAGTAAGCATCGTGTTCATGTTCCAGTTGGACTTACGTTGAATCAGTGGATAATCATACTATATAGCCTAGTAGCAATGGCAACGGCTACTGAAACTAACTTGAACAAATAACGCCCAGTATACTTATGTAATCAGCGAAGAATAACGCCTTTTGGTATGTTATGGCCCACAACCGCACGTTTTGTCGGGGTCACTTTACTTTTATGCCATAAGTTAGACAGATTAAAAGTATCCCCGAAAAGGCCGTAACAAATTTTTCAATGATACTGGCAGTACATTTGGACCAATAAGCAGATCATGATCCATCTACCAACCGCCTTTCCCACTTATCAATATTTCTTCTTAGCTCTGCTCCCACATCTTCAACTTTGACACCATAAACACCCTCTGTAAGTGCCCTCCTCACAAATGGCAGAAACACCTTCACATACACTTCCCCTGCTGCTTTCCCAACCATTTCTTCTCCTGGTTTCTTCTCATCTTGGTCCCCTTCCGCGTTCCATTTCTCCTTCACCGTCATGACATACGCCAACAAAATATCGCTGCCCTCACACAGCACACCATCGAGTACATCAAGCAAATCAGGCAAGATGGCTACAGGTGCCAAAAGCCTTAATCCGTTGAACGCACCCAGTAGGGCATTTGTGAATTCTGCGAGAGGGGGGTAGGAAGCTATTATCGAGGGCGGAACATGCGGCGGAGAAGATGGCGATTGTTTGGGTGGCATTGGTGGAGAAGAAACCAGAGCGGGCGTGATGAGCCATTGCGAAGGAGGCATGAACGTCTTGGTTTTGCCTCCCTTCGTACCACCCCCAACCCTCGCTTCCGCCACTACTGCCGTCCACTTAGCTCCAGCATCTCGAATCTCCCTGCTTAAACCTTTAAACACAGCATCACAAAACAACCCACCAAGCAGCCCACGGAAATCCATCCCGACACGCGCAAAGGCCGTTGCACAGTAGGTCAGCTGTGTGAGAAGGGATGGGTGTGAAGCCGGGACGAGGGGGAGGAGAGAGGTTAGCAGAGGGAGGAGATGCGTTGAGAGAGCATGTGAGGCATAGGTCGTCAATAGCTTGTGCAGGGTCGAGGATGTGGTAATGGAGAGAGTGGGGAGAGAGGCGGACGGTAATGGCGAAGGCAATGGTGATTTGGCAGGAGTAGATGAGGGTTTTGAATGTTCGAGGAATATTGCTGTATATTGAGTGATGATATCATATACTCCTTCCCGCCAGACATCAATATACTTCTTTAGATACCTCGCAACATCCTCCCTCTCCCACCCCCCCAATTCGACGCTCTCCCCTGTGCTGCCGCCCACAGCTGCAGTAATAAGTGCTTGCACATCCCTACCACAGCCATCCAATGTTGCCTTTAAACAAGCCTCCCTTCCCCCAAGGAACGTAAGAGCGATTTCCTCCTCCTCACCAAATACGTTCATCCGGCGAAGGAAGCTCACCGCTTTCCAGAGCGCAGGGAGTTTTCGGTTCGGCTCGTGAACGGTAGAGAGAAGGGAGAGGAGCATCTGTGTGATGGAGTGGCGCACTTCTGAACGGATCGAGTGTAGAAGTAATGGCGGAACGGGTGAGGTGACCAGGGAAGCCGCATGTGTAGAGAGCGAGAGAGCCTCTGCGAAGTAGCCGTTTCGTACGCAAGTATCAATCAGGACTGGAATATCCAAGAGATCCCTGATTTTGTCATGTTGCTCGAGGACGGCTCTTGCTCTCCGTCGTTCTCGCAAAACATCCTCTGTTCGATCTTTCCATGCTCCCAGACTCTCATCTAATTTTGGTAGGCTTTCTGATATAAGAGAATCAAGCGAGGACGAAAGTGATGAGAGAGACGACGAAAGAGCAGTCGTCGTCCGGTGAAGGGAGAGAAAAGCGGGGTAAGATGTATGTGTAAGAGAAGTAAGTGATGAGGTTAGATGGTGCGACTGCGTTTGGAGAGCGGACGGCTCCGCTAGAAGGGTGGGCAGTGGTAGACTTGTTAGATGTGTGAGATAAGTTTGAGCTGCGGGTGTGTTCAGTGCTGGACTGGACTCAGTGGTGTCGGACAAGACGTCGGTGAGTGCAGAATCCATCGAATGTACTAAGCAACCTCCGACTACCGACTACCACTCAATCATTGTACAGTACACGACATACTTGGTCAACAGAACTCGTCTTGTGGCAAAATACGAAACTCGATGCCTGATATCGCGAGAATGGGTTTTGTCATCCAATCGCTCGCTATAACGACACTCACCAATGTGTGCCATAAATTTATTCAGATTGTCTCTTCGGTGCTCACTTTCACGCAGTCCATGATCCTTCAACAACTCCTTTAGCATGTCCTCTATCACATTGTCAATACAAAAATTTCTTTGAATGAGTCATAACGCACCTTCGTACGCGAATAGCGACCTCAAATCGGCTGGGAACAGCTTACTCCGCTCGCTATCTTCCTTTAAGACCGTACACAGCGGTTCATTCGGGTACGTAACACATAACCTCCCGTTCGACCTTCTCGCCTTTCTGACAAGTCATTTAATCACCATTTCTTGGTGACAATGTAACACACTCACGAATTCGAAAGCGACCGGTTCACTACCTTGAGTTGCTCTTTGGTATCCACTGACTGTTGCTGAAGCGTCACTGGAAGATGTTCCCGAATCTGCACGTCAACTTCTTGTGTTACCTGCTTCGCAACCTCCTCTCTCATCTTTTCTTGTATCTGCGTCCTACGAAACGCGTCAGCACTGTGCTCGAAGGCGAACCCTCAAAGAGAAGGCCCACTTGAGATTCTCGATTAGCTGCCCCTTCAGTCCTACACGCACACTCTGCTTCACCTCTGAGATCTGCTCGTCCTGTTTCTTGCCCTGTTTCTTTATATCATTACGCAAGGCTTTGATCTGAGGGCCAACATCACCCTAGCCAACATTCAGCGTATCACCTGAGACTAGACACGCTCCGACTCACCATTGTCGGGCCTAGGGAAGAGATCTTTGCGGATTGTTCGGTCAACGACTCAAACGTCTCTCCACTAGGTGAACGAATAGTTCCCTTAAGCTTCAAACACCCCGATAGTATCGTGACATACATGGTACTCAAAGACACTTTCATTTGTCCCAACAGCTCCGTGAGCTCTGTCGTGCCAGGGAGCTGTGGACTGATAATGCGAGGTCGCGGTGTTTCTGCACCACTATCGTTAGACATCTCTTACACGCTTGGTACTCGTAGTAGTGGAGCAAATCAGATGTATACAATTGAGATATATAACATGGGCGTTGTGTTGCCTCGTTGTGCAGGCGAGGTGATGAGAAGGATGATGTCAATCGGGTCCCCCCATACGGGGTATGCCTATCATTCTGCATCCCCACGTCTTGATTCAACATAGTACAAAGTATGAAGATATAGCAACTGGCGTGTCCTCATTCAGAATCGTAAACGACGGTAGCAGGACTCCTAGGACATCGTTTATAACATTAGCCACGGTAAAGACAGCCACAAATTTACTTGCCGCCTTTCCCTCCCCTTTGGCCGAAAGAATCAGCGCGTGCCAGCGAGATTAAATACCCACTTACATTCTGCCTCCAGGCTATCTGAGCCTTCAGCTCTGTAAGTCCGAAACATAAGATGATGTCGAATTCTAGATAATAATACCGATTGCCAGTCAGTCCACGTAGTTGCTTCAAGGTCCTGGTCCCTCCCGACATATCCGCGGTTACAGTGCATAGCGTAGAGAACATATCTGTTTCTGCATTAGTTTCGTTCGTATGGTCGAGGGAATGGATTAAGAAACACCTGGTTCTGTGTCAATCCACTTTATTGTCTCGGACAATCCCTTGTAGCATAACATCTTTTCTGAAAGATGCTCGTATTGCAGTGGGTCATTAATCAAATAGGAGTAACTTCTTCGAAACTCCTTGTCTTCCGATACTTGAGTTCCCTAAAGTGCATTTTTATGAATAGAATAATCATACATAATTTCATGAAAGTTACCTTGGAAAGTATCATACTGAAACACCCTCTAACCATCTGTTGCCCAGACAGGTCAGTGTAGACATCATGAGACCGACGAAGGTGTTCAGAATCTGTTTTATCATATTTTATGCCGCACGCTATGCCGTACGTGAACCTTGCGACACGAACCGATACATAATGGTCGATGTAATATGAAACGGCACCGTCGACCACAGCCTTATTCCTATAAAACCCAACGTCAGAGTAACTTGACATTGCTGCAGACTCGATACGCACACATGACTGTCGGGTCTGCAGAACTCCATCCCAAAAGGTTCCAGATAACTCTGGAGCCTTGAGAACAGCCAATCGCTAGCGGCAAACCCCCCAACTAAAAATATCGTCTGTTGGGGTCTACTGATAATCTATCGTTCCTGATAAGACCTGTAACTCACTGTGATCGGCTGATGAGAAATTTGACGTTGCTTTACAATGCCATCGACAATAGCCTTTATTGACGGCTCAAAAAATCCTGCAACGTCCATTCTATGCATGAAAAAATTAGCCATTTGTCCCCAAAGGGCACGATAACTGACCCTGATAGTTTGAGTTTGCCGGACCGAATAGCGACACGGAGATCGGTATCCCGAAGACCACCAAACTTTATCCAAGAGTGCTCATCCTCATTTCTAAAAGTCACCTTCGTAGTCTTATCAAAGCAACTGACAATGTTATCGATTTCGTCTATGAACCGAGAATTTCGAAGCTTCTCTGTCATTGAAACAAACGTTAGCAAAATGACGTTTCATGGAAATTTATCTACCTTGGAGAAGATCACGGGCTCGGCGACTCACAAATACTGACCCTTGAAAATAACCTGAGGAATATGCAATGTCAATAGCAACGTGAAGGACTGCATATTCATGGCGGAAACAAACATGCTGATTCTGCGATTTCTTCAAATGAATTTGGCGAGCTTTTCCTAGCATATGCACTAAGGTCAATTGTACCACCCCCCGCATCGACAATTATGAAACCTTGTCCCGCCTGCAAGTCTTAGTCAATGATAATTGTGACTAGTCCCGAAGCCTACCACTATAGCATCTTTCGTAAGTCCATTTCCGACACAGAAATGAAGACTGGCTTCTCCCTCCGTCACAAAATGGATCTTGGACCGACCCTCTGGCGTATCAGAAACAAGACCTGCGAGAATTGCAGCTCGGCGTATCTGATTCTGCTGGGGCCCCTCCCAACCATTGGGATGGCTCAAGACAAACTCAATATGTCCCTGAACAGATCTCCAAAGCATCGATCCACTGGCATGAGTTTCTTGAATGTAGTCACTTGCACATTTGAACAGATATTTCAGAAAATCGGCCAAAACTTCAACAACAGTCTTGTTCGTAGGCAAAGGAGGAATTGCCTGACTACCCGGAGTCATGGCCTTTGGGCGGAGATGGAGCTTAAACCTTGAGTACATAAATTATTAGCCGCGGGTAGAGACGAAGTAGGAGGATGGTATGACCATTCCACTTTGTCCCATTTTTCCTCCTCGGCATCCAGGATTACATTTTCCCGCAACGCCTCCGCTCCAACAGCACGGACATGTCCCATCTTGTTGTAGTAAATAATGGATGGTATTTTTGAGTCCCCTCCTACATGTTCTTGAGCCGGGAACCTAACATATGATCAGTGAGATGCTTTACGTGTGCCGATTGACCTACCTCGTCACACTCTGGACAACAGGTATTTCGCCTGGGTCAAGCAGACTGTAAGATATGCCGCTGTAAGTTGTGCCAACATCGAAAGCAAGCAAAAGTTTGCGACATTCGCCCTGATACGGTTTTCTGGCAGTCATTGATGAAAGGGTGGATCTTACGCGTTTAGTTCTTGTTGGGCCTTTTTATACAACTAAAAAGCTGCGGGAAATGAGGTAAACCAGCTTGGGAATGACGGGGTGCATCAGTATTGTCCGAAGTTTATTTGATGGATGTGGATCAATGCCAGAGAAATGCGGGTATTGCAGTCCTCGACAACAGAGAGTAATAGAACCTGTACACGTTGCCAGCAGTTATTTATAACGGATCAAGTGGTCTTGTCAAGGGAGGAAGGAGGACACGTGAAGATGTTCATATAATCAGTCTAAGCAAGCCACAATTTGAAGGCCACAAACATTTTCCCCGCCTTCCTATACAGTATATAAGACCCGTCTGAATGGCAACATCGAATCCAATGGACATGGTCACAAACTTTCTTTGGCCCAGGTCTTCGAACGATAGTCCCCAAACGGAAGCTAGCCAGCACAATCCTCAGTCTCAGCGAGAAGATAGAAATTCTACCCTACGATACCGTGACGGAGACTCGACGGTAGACCATGATCGAGCTGTGGCGAACGAACGGAAAATCAAGAGGAGAGGGGGGAGGCCAGAGAGAGAGGCCCAGCCGAGTACATTGCGGCAAGAAAGAGCCGGGATGGAGGAAAGGATACGCGGACTAGAAAAAGAACTGGAGTATTCCAAGTCGCAGAATCGAGCGAGCGAAGGGGAAATACATCGTCTGACGATGGAATTGAAAGAAAGGGACCGTCGCCACCACCACATAACCGAGCTACTAGCGTCCCGGACTTTAGAACTCGAAGGGGCACAAGCATTCCTGACAAAAGCCGACTTATTGGCGGGTGCAGAAGTTATCAACTTGGTAGAGGCTTTGAACTCTGAAATCCTTCAGATTTCCTGCGGCGTGGCGGATTCATTTGAATTCAAAGAGTGTGCTGAACCAAAGGAAGGGTTCGGTGAGATGGAAGAATCGTTGGCACACATTCTCGGGAAGGGGATGGTCCAAATGTTGAGGTCATCACATGATCCCATGCTGGTTGTCCAGACTGCTCTGCAAACATGCCTGGCCGGTTATTGTCAAACCGTCGTGATGCCGGGGTATTTCAACAGTTCATACTACGGGCGGTTCCTCGGCGAGATGTATGCCAGGATAATACAAGGAGGTGAGAATGACATTCTATCAGAAGTACATGAAGGAGACATGAAAATATCTTCACAGAGGATCAAGCCGTTTCTGGAAGATGGCGAGCTTTGACCAAGGCCCAATTTCGGTTAATGGCTCCTGGAGAGTGCTTGATAATCCCATTGGCCGTGGATAACATGATTAAAATCCTGGCGCTTGCGGGAGGAGGGAGACGATCACAAATTGAAGAGCTGTTTGCAACCAAATTCAGCGATAGGATGGCGACCATAGGAAAGGCAGCGCTTCGTTTAAACAAAGCAGTTGGAGAAGAAGTTACATCAAGTGACTTGATAGCGTGGTATATTTCCCCGGGCGTTAAATTCGATCCTACAACGATGGACGACACGTATGCAGAGGGGGGTCTCCAAGGAAAAGAGGTGCCAATTAGAAGTCGGGTACTGGGCACATGCGGTCTGGGACTCTACCGGTCAGTTAAGGAAACCAAGAATGGGAAACCTAGTTGGAACGAAACGATTATCTTGAAACCCAAAGTCGTACTTGACTCTCTATTGGAAGAAATGGCGAGGGCATAATTGCACAAATACTAGTTCGTTATTGTGTAAACACGTTTAAATTGCAGCTGTATGCTATTCTCATGGTGTTGCTTTCACAGGGACGCGAGAAGAAGGCCCGTGATGCTGACCGTAGCGTGATACGAGTTATCTGTAGCAAACAAGAATATTGGCCTCCGTCATCAGTTCCAACCTGCAGGACCCTGCTGAATAGAATACGAGGACAATCTGTAGTGACCGTGTCATTCGTTCTGTTACATGCAAATCCGCGACGAGACATGGAAGACGAGGATTAGGCGTGGCGCAACCCGGGGGGCAAAGGTCAGAATGGGCCACCCCAGTAGTGGAATCCTCCATTGCACACTTCACAGCAAACAACGTCGTGGACCAGATATTCTCGGCTTTGCAACTATACACGAGTCCTTCCATTATCCGTAGAGATTGAACTTCATAGTCTAGGGTGAGACGACGAAGAGCTCGAGTATTCATAGCGTATGGGTGTACGACAAGTGCATTCACGACAAGCGTTTAACGACGCGGAGCTGGTGACCTTGAGACTGAAAATGAAATGAAATTTAGGCGGTTATCAAGGCTGTGGCTGTTTGCCGCTAGTTGATTATGACCGCCGACCTACAAACATTTGGATTTCCTGCGGGTTACTTTGTGGTGCGAAATGTCGCTACCGACCGTCTCTTGGATATCCAAAATGATGAAGTCGAAGACTCAACTGAGATTATTCTGTGGCCAGAGAAGGAATACTCATTGGTAGAGAGTACGTAGTGACGATGTCCAAGAATCATCCAGTCCGTTTACCTTGTTGTAGCCCTGAGGAATCCCGAGTCCAATAATCAGGTCAGCTGGGCGTTTGAAGCTTTTTATTCGTTGATTCAGACGTTTCTTCGAAGGTGTTCTTCATTGACACGTCGGGAGCATTATGTTCAAGGTCGTCTGGTCATGCACTTGACGTGGAAGGTATGCCATAGCTTCTACATCTCAAAGCTTAATACCTTATATATGCTGTCCAGATGATCGTTTAGTACTGCGTCACCGACGACCAGTGTCTTTGCCGTTTCCCAACAAATATTCTCATCCCCTTCCCAGATTCTCATATGATGCGAAAACCGGCGAAATATCCGTTCTGTTTGCCTCAGATCCAACATATCCTCTCCAGAATCCATCTAATGCACGGGCAATCTCATGGCAGGACAAGACATATATCCTGACGTCCATTCCAATGCGCAAACCCCGGACCATCATAGATGACGCAGCTGACTTCATATCTTCCGCGATAACAACTCCACTCTCCTTTTTGTCTGCCGGTAGCCCGCCCAAGGCCACGCCAGAAGAAGTGTTTAACAGCGGTATCGATTTGAATGAGGACGAAGTCTTGGAACACGAACGAGGAGAGGAGGCGGAGGTGGACGACTCCCTGGAGGCAATTAGGAGAGTCAAAGTACTGGGCATTGTTAACAAGGTGGAAGAAGATAACACTCTGATCGAAAAGACTAGAGCACGGCGCCGCTGGGAGGTTATTCCTCTGCGAAAATCTACGAAGCGAACGGATGGTGCAAGATATCAAGAATGGAGGAAGGCACCGGCGTAATTGTATGTATGACCCTTGAAGCTTATGAAGTTCAGCCCGAGATTAATACCATTAATGTCGTTGTAATTGTAGTCTTGTAGTAACCTATAGAACTTTGTAAACTGGCCCTTTCTGATGGGCTTGGTGTTGGTCATGAGAGATATTTTAGTCGTGGTTTTCGACTTGAATCCCACGGCGTCGACTTGACCTACGGCACTAGTCGCTGCGATGAGGGTGAAATCTGGCCTTTTGTGTCTCGCTGTCGTTCAAGCGGTCGTACGAGCGCATGATCATGACCAAACCCCCCTTTCTGAAGGGCCTCCGGAAACATGGTTGACGAAATATGGCAAACAGATAGACCTTCCTTTCACAGGGCCTCTGGCCTTCTCGCATATACCCTATGTGTGTTGTAACTTGCGATGCTAGTTCTTGACTAACGAATCTCAAAATTTGTAGGCACGTTGTCTGGAAGAGCCCGATGTTCTCTTCGATTTGGCTATCATTGGGATACCCTTTGACACGGCCGTTTCGTACAGGCCTGGAGCACGGTTCGGTCCTTATGCAATTCGATCAGGAAGCAGAAGACAGAGGGATGTGCGTGGATATACGATGGCTTGGGGTCTGAACCCTTATGAGCAAAACCTAAAGATTATTGATTGCGGTGATGTACTGGACTCTAGTTTCCGCTCGACGCCAACTACCATATTTTGTATTGAATTCGATTCTTAGGTACCTGTAAGCCCCTTCGACAACGCGCTAGCCGTCGACCAGATGGAGGTGGCATATTCTACTCTTTTGGCTCGATCTGCGAGCAAGAATGGCGGAGCCGCCATGTTACGATCCATGGCTAAAGATAGCCAAGAACATCCCCGGATTGTGAGGTTAGGTTGTTATCAGCTGTCCCGAGTCTGGCATATTCATATTTAAACTTCCTCCAGTCTCGGCGGAGACCATACCATTGTCCTCCCTATTCTTCGTGCTCTACATAGGGTATATGGCCCTATATCCGTTCAGTACATTCTACTTGTTCCTTTTTTCCATCACTGAACGCATTTCTCAGGTCATCCATTTTGATGCTCACCTTGACACCTGGCCAGCGTATCCGGGTCAGTTCTCCGACCAATCACGAGTAACTCACGGCACCTTCTTTTACCTTGCCAAAGAGGAAGGTTTGCTATCTAACAACAGCATCCATGCTGGAATCCGTTGCAAACTAAGTGTAATTATCGTGACCTGATTGTACTATCAAACCTTTGACAACGATTGTTAGGGACCCACGGATATTGAAAACGATATAAACGTCGGATTTCAATTAATTTCAACAGACGACATTGATGATGTCGGCATTCCCGAAATCATTCGACGCATCAGACAACGAGTAGGGGATGCTCCTGTTTATTTAAGGTAGTTCGTGTCAGCATATCTTCTCCGCTGATCCAGTTGATGCAATTTATCATAGTCTTGATATTGACGTGGTTGGTATGTGATTAGCCTCCTACTGAACGCTGGCACATGTCTGAAATATACATTAGATCCAGGTTTAGCACCTGCAAGTGAGTCTGAACGCCCGTATGTCTGTGGTATACTGATTTCGTGTCGTCTGAAGCCGGAACGCCTGAAGCTGGCGGCTGGACCTCTAGAGAAGTAAAGAGAATCATACGCGGCTTAGCTGGTCTTAATTTTGTGTGAGCTCTTTGTTTCCTTCTGAGCTGGTGTATTTTCTCAGTTAGGAGCCATGGTTAGTGGTGCTGATATAGTGGAAGTTGCGCCCGCTTATGACAATGGTAAGCTATTGATTGCGAAAGTGCGCTGGTTTGTCTAATGGAACGGTGCAGCGGAAATCACTGGGATACTGGCAGCAGATCTCGTCCACGATTTCTTATCTCTGTTTCTCTCGAGTACTCCTCCCGAGGCGTCTTTCCGAGCTCAAATGCAAGATGGGTTTTAAATACTGTCATTTCGTAGATGTCCTCGTGGTTTACGAATAAATTATCGTTGTTGCCCCTTACCAGCAACAACACCACTCCCGGGCCGATTGCCCAGAAGAGCGTCCTTTGAGTTCACATCGATGTCGTCCCATGCCAGCAACAGTTTACCAGAGGCCCTTGTGCCCGAGCTAGGGCTGTCCTATGCCCATGTAACCGTAAACCACTCACAGATTTCCGCCTTGGAAAGTGGCATGTATTTCGATGGTGATGGAAGGAGTTACCAGCTATGTCGTCAAAGACACGAGAAAGCAGGGAAACAAAACGAAACGGGTATCATTCTGTTCGTCACATCATAAAGATCAGCATCGTATCAGAGCTTGCTATGTAAACATATAGGCCGACTGAACAATGTCCGGAGATAAACAATCAATGCTTCGCTCCCCAAACCCCCGGGGCATGAGAAGTACCTGTATCGTAGCCCGGGGGGCTATCGTCAAATGAACCCCGCACAGGTGACGCCATTGCTCTCGGTCCTTTCACTGGACTCGTCAACACAGCACTCTCCCGAGGCAAATTGGTGTTTATGGGTGCTGGTGAGGCAGTCATTACGTGGTCGCCCGGATAAGGTAGGTATGTCGAGTCCTGAGCATGCTCATTCAGCGGCGGGACGTTGTTGATACCATATCCGCCGCCGAGAGTATATGAGCGCTCAGGCTGGTGACCAGGAGATGAGTAGAAAGGCTGAGATGAGACGTTGTTATATGTCTCTGTGTTCAAGCCATGTTGGGGTTGTTGTGGTACCGGAGCAATGTATGTACCGTAATCGGCGTAGCTGGATGGGTATTGTTGATGAGAGGCGTCTAACAAATAAAATCAATCGCGGTGTTCTATCTGATACGAACGTATCTTACATGAGGTTCCTCCAGCGGTATGCCCGTATGGGTTAGGTGTGTTGTATTGATCTTGACCATATGGCTGGTTGGTTGCCAGATACTGGTTTGCAGCAGCTGGGGCAGGAGTAGCATACCCGTAATTTGATGGAGCATAACCAGAAGCGCCAAGTGTGTGTCCGCTGCCCTGCCGTTGTGGTTGTGGCGGATATGTCGACTCAGCCTGGTCTCTTGTGGGGTTGTAGTATTCGTCAACGGCACGAGTGCCCGGGGCCGCCTGGGCGTAACCCGAATGACTAGCATTCTGAGAGGGACGTCGTCCATACCCGGCTGCTGCTCCACCGGAGATATTGTTATAGTCATCGGTATCGTTTGTGAGGTGTACTTCATCAGAGGAGATGTTCTTATTCAAAGGCTCGTACTCTTGGAACGCGGGTAAACCGCCTTCTGCCTGCTTCTGCCTTGCTTTCCTGTCCGCCTCTGCCTTGACGGCATCCAGACGCATCTGTTCCGCGTACCCATTTCCACCTGGAGCACCCTCCCTGTCTCCATCCCTTTTATAACGGGGGCCTCTGTTCGAAATGCAGCATCTTCCAAGAGTGTAGAAACATCCGCTGAAGAAAAGGAGAATCCATGCGGCTAATGTGAGCCAGATTGCATTCCCCATCGTTGCAGATCCTCCTTGTACACTGTTGATACGAGCTTTTGCAAGGAAGAAGAAGGCCAGGTCGAAGATGAAGGCAAGGAGGGCGACTGCGGCTGCAAATCCTGAGACGCAGGTGCTACAACAGGTCATGGACATCTCGCGGACATGAGCTAGTAGACCAAGGACGGCGGAACCCGCTGCGAGGGCGAGGGCGACAATGTGGAGGAAGAGTGCATATGTTACCCATTTGACCACGACTTGTGGAATCTGAATGGGTAGTTTATTGCCAACTAGACCATTTATATCTGGTCATTTCTGATCAGCAGTGATTGAAGTGTGTGTGAGATGGGTAACGAGCATACCAAGTTCGTATCCAATGCTTGGTTTTGAACATGTAGTACCGTTCGAAAGTTCCAGACAATATCCTAATGTACCGAAAGTAATATCGCCACTGACCCCACCAGAAGTCACTGTTGCTTTGAGGAAGTATATAGACCTGAAGTACGGAACGCAGAAGGATACGACGAGGAGTAGGATGGTAGCGACGAGGGTCACAAGAAAACCGGGAGTTGCAGGACGAATGAAACCCATATTTTGAAGGAAGTTAAAGGAGGGATGAGCGTACTAAATATTGAGTGCAGTGTCTCTTCAAGACACTCTTGGCGAGACTTTGTCTTGCACTGCCGGTTGTTGACCACAGCCTATTATATATATTCGTGACAGCCGCCACTACACTGCGGGAAGGTGTACTTGCACCGTGTTTAAAAATCCGCATGCCACTCAAGAACATGTACGCTATAAGTTTGTCCGCGAGCCTCTGCACAATCCTCGACAGTCTCCGTCAGAATAAAACCGTTCTTCTCGAATACCCTTACGCTGGCCTGGTTGCCTTTAAATGTCGTCGCACATACATGACATGCCCCCATCCTTGGTATCAACCATTGAGAAATAAGACAAGCGAGAGCTGCGGTCATGATGCCTCGCCCGTGGTGACTCGGTGCAAGATAATCTGTACACAACGGTCACTTGGTGAGCCTTACTGGGGGTAGTGCAATATACCTCCAACACCCCATACGATGTCTGGATCACCTGCCTTCCTCGCTTGATTTTCATCGACCAGTCTTTGTCTCTTCTCAGGATCGATAATCTGTGGCCAACCCCATCGACTGATACCAAGATCACCAAGATAAATGTCGGTTCCGTCCCCTCTCACTTCCCTTAGGGACCGGACAGGGCAATTGTCCAGCTTAAGCTTGTTATCGCCTATTAAGACTTCACGGAGAGTTGCATCTGAGACCGATTTAACGCCCGTTAACCAACTGTGAGCGTGTTCAGGTAGATAGGGATAGGGAGGTCCCTGTAGGCACTTATACACGCGAGGGTCATTGAGGATGTGTACGATGACAGACGCATCGGTTAAACGAGGAGGAGTGATGATTATATTTGTGTATGGGGATGGCAGACGAAGATATGGTTCTCCTGTGTCAGAGTTGAATTCAAAGGCCATCGGATTTAGCCGTGACCGACCCTAAACAAGATCGATAAGCTAAACTTTTTCCACAACTCTTCTAAGAGTCCCTTCTCAGACTTTACTAAAAAATCATACTTTTTGTCTAGACACCATGGTGTAAGTATCATCAATATTGCAATTGTTAAAATTGTGCTGAAAAGTCTCTTCATTATACAGTAATTTCACAGTAGGTTCGTCATCAACTCTTTGTGTCGACTTCTATCATAAACTAATCCTATTGGTGATGTTCAGACCAGATCAGGTCTCTTATGGACAGACCTACAAACATCCGAAACATGAGTGTTATTGCTCATGGTCAGTATTGATGCCACTATGTCTCACAATAGTTAATCTCAACCGCTCTAACTACAGTCGATCACGGAAAGTCCACATTGACTGACTCACTGGTGTCTAAAGCTGGTATCATCGCCTCAGCAAAAGCCGGTGATATGCGATTTACAGACACGAGAGAGGATGAAAAGGAACGAGGTATCACTATTAAATCCACGGCCATATCCATGTATTTCCAAGTCGACAAGGAAGAACTGTCCGCTATCAAACAGAAAACAGAAGGCAAGTGTTTATTATCCTCCCTAATATATCAGGATCTGATCTTACGTACCTTTAGGAAACGAGTTTTTGATTAACTTGATCGATTCACCTGGTCACGTCGATTTCTCTTCGGAAGTCACGGCTGCCCTACGTGTTACCGACGGTGCACTAGTTGTCGTTGACTGTGTTGAAGGTGTCTGTGTTCAAACCGAGACCGTACTTCGTCAAGCTCTTACCGAGCGGATCAAACCCGTCGTCATCATTAACAAGGTCGATCGCGCACTCCTTGAGCTCCAGGTGTCAAAGGAGGACCTCTACCAGTCATTTCAGCGTACCATCGAGAGTGTGAACGTCATTGTCTCCACTTACCACGATGCAGCCCTCGGTGATGTCCAGGTCTACCCCGATCAGGGTACCGTTGCTTTCGGCTCCGGACTGCACGGCTGGGGATTCACTCTGCGTCAGTTCGCCGCTCGGTACGCCAAGAAGTTTGGTGTTGACAAGGAGAAGATGATGGTCAAACTTTGGGGCGACAACTTCTTCAACCCCGCTACTCGTAAATGGACTACCAAGGGCGATCACGAGGGAAAGCCGCTCGAGCGTGCTTTCAACATGTTCGTTCTTGACCCTATTTTCAAAATATTCGATGCCGTTATGAACTTTAAGAAGGACTCTATTGCTCCTATGCTCGAGAAGCTTGACGTCAAGCTTGCTCAGGACGAACGTGATCTCGAGGGCAAAGCACTCCTCAAGGTCATCATGCGAAAGTTCCTCCCTGCTGGTGACTCCCTCTTGGAGATGATAGTCATCAACCTTCCCTCACCCGCGACAGCCCAGCGGTACCGTGTTGAGACTCTGTATGAGGGTCCCATGGATGACGAGTCTGCTGTCGGTATTAGGGACTGCGATCCCAACGGTCCTCTCGTTCTCTACGTCTCGAAGATGGTGCCCACTTCCGATAAAGGTCGTTTCTACGCTTTCGGACGTATCTTTTCCGGCACAGTCCGCTCTGGCCCGAAAATTCGTATCCAGGGCCCGAACTACCTTCCCGGAAAGAAGGATGACTTGTTCATCAAGTCCATTCAACGCACGATTTTGATGATGGGTCGTTACATCGAGCCGATCGAGGATTGCCCAGCCGGAAATATTTGCGGTCTCGTCGGTATCGATCAGTTCTTGCTTAAGAGTGGAACGCTCACCACCTCTGAGACTGCTCACAACATGAGGGTTATGAGGTTCTCCGTCTCTCCCGTCGTCCAGGTTGCCGTCGAGGTCAAGAACGCAGCTGACCTACCAAAACTTGTAGAAGGTCTCAAGCGTCTTTCGAAATCAGACCCTTGCGTGCAAGCATGGATTTCTGAGACTGGAGAGCACATCGTTGCAGGAGCTGGCGAGCTTCATTTAGAGATTTGCTTGAAAGTTCGTTTGACACTTTGACAATCTTATGACCCAATCTGAATTCCCTATTTCGTAGGATCTTCAAGAGGACCACGCTGGTGTCCCGCTAAAGATCTCCGACCCAGTTGTACCTTACCGGGAGACTGTCAAGGCAGAGTCGTCCATCGTTGCCCTGTCCAAGTCCCAGAATAAACACAATCGTCTGTACGTCAAGGCGATGCCCATCGACGAAGAACTGACAAAAGCCATCGAGGCTGGAACTGTCAATGCTCGTGATGATTTCAAGGTCCGCGCCCGTGTCCTCGCTGATGAGTACGGTTGGGATGTTACCGACGCCAGGAAGATCTGGTGTTTCGGACCCGACACAACTGGCCCTAATTTGCTGGTTGATGTCACTAAAGGTGTGCAGTACTTGAATGAAATCAAGGACTCTTGTGTGGCCGCCTTGCAGTGGGCGACCAAGGAAGGTGTGTGTGCTGAAGAGAACATGCGTGGTGTCCGGTTTAACATTCTCGATGTTACGGTATGTGTTCGTGACGTTGGATCTCGCGTTGTCACTTAGGATTATCCGGTGGTAGCTTCACGCTGATGCTATACATCGTGGAGGAGGACAAATCATCCCCACGTGTCGTCGGGCGTGCTATGCTGCTTGTCTACTTGCCACTCCAGGCCTCCAGGAGCCAATCTACCTGGGTGCACAATTTTCTTATGATAACGGTAGACTGTGCTGATACTTTACCCCTATTAGTCGAGATTCAGTGCCCTGAAAACGCTATTGGTGGCATCTACAGTTGTCTGAACAAGCGTCGTGGACAAGTCTTCAGTGAGGAGCAGAGGCCCGGGACACCCATGTTCACCGTCAAGGCATACTTGCCGGTTAACGAGTCCTTTGGTTTCAACGGAGAGCTTCGTTCACATACCGCTGGCCAGGCCTTCCCCCAGTGCGTATTTGATCATTGGGAGGTTATGAACGGATGTACGCTTGCTATTGTATTATGTTCCGTCGTGAACGCTAATTGGACCGTCTTGTAGCGCCTCTTGACAAGGGTAGCAAGATTGAGGAACTCGTCACAAAAATGCGTGTACGTAAGGGTCTCAAGGTATGTGCTATCATACTTTTTTTGCATGATACAATGACTGAATGGTCCATATAGCCTGAAATCCCATCGTTGGATACATATTACGATAAGCTGTAACGTTGTCTTTTTTAGTGTAGATATAAAGTGTGTGTTTGTTCCCAATAGTATGTTGTACGGAATTCCGGGCCGTTTTCCGAGTGTATGCTGTAAACGATCAATCTCCGCTTTAATTGCCCAATGTCCTTTACGGCGCATCTTTAAGAGCATGTCTAGCCCTACCGAACTCCATTTACCGCCAAACTTTCCGTATCCTATCAAAGTCGTTACTATCGATGCTAACGTTCCTGCTGATGTTGAACGCGGAACGCGCCTCTTGAGTTATTCGTTCGTTCATATTTCTAGCAATCCTCCAAGTCAACCCGAAACCCGATTTGGAACATGGGACTCTGCCATCGAAGGAACGGTTGACAGTTGGAAGATCAAACCGGGCGATGTTATTTCAGAACGCAAAGCAAGGGAGAAGGCCGTCGTAGCCATCACCGAACCATGTAAACACGGCGTGCAGATGGGTGGGCTTTGCGGGCTTTGCGGAAAAGACATGACTGAGTACGTTATCTCATATGATCAAATACATCATGATCCCAATATTTCGTAGCTACGACTACACTGGGTTTTCGGATGCATCTCGTGCTTCCATCCAGATGACCCATTCTGCTTTTGGACCAACGGTCTCACTGGAAGAAGCACAGAAGATCGAGAGAGAAACCGCCGAGCATCTACTCAAATCTCGAAAACTATCTCTCATTGTGGATCTAGATCAAACGATAGTTCACGCGACCGTCGATCCCACCGTTGGTGAATGGATCTCCGAAGGTGAAGCTTGGGAGGCAAGACGGGCTAAAAGGGCTTCGAGTATCAAGGAGGACCAAGCAGAGGGTTCTACATCTGAGTCTGACGATGAATGCAATCCCAATTGGGATGCCCTCCGAGATGTCAAGAAATTCAGACTGAGCCCTGAACCGTTTGCTTCCGTGTCCCTACGAGCCGCCCAGTACAAGGGCAAAGGCAAGCAAAACGAGATCGAGGGATGCATGTATTACATCAAACCTCGGTGAGTTGTCGCAGTGCCTCTTGTCATGTCCGTATCCTATCACTCATCTGCAGAAAGGCCTGGCTGGAAAGACTTTCTTAACAATATGGCGAAAAAATACGAAATGCACATTTATACTATGGGAACACGGGCTTACGCCGAAGAAGTCTGTGCTGCCCTCGACCCAGATGGCAAGATATTTGGAAGTCGTATATTGAGTCGTGACGAAAGTGGCAGTGAGTTTCCGTGTAAACTTTGTGATGAAATTTTCTGAGCGGGATATGCTATGAGGTCTAACACAGAAAAGTTTACAACGTCTTTTCCCATGCGATACGTCAAAGGTGGTAATAATAGACGACCGTGCAGACGTATGGGAATGGAGTCCTAACCTCATAAAGGTTATACCTTGTATGTGTTTCCCCTCGTCTCCCCAAAGCGTATCGTTGATATGATTTGTAGATGACTTTTTTGTTGGAATTGGAGATATCAATTCTACTTTTCTGCCGAAAGTCGATGCATTGGCAGCATCAGTCCCCGCCCACCAATCAACCGGTGATGCCAACGGAATTCCTGAAGATGAGTCTTCCCGGACTGACATCTCGCCGTCTGTAGGATCATTTTCTCAGCCTTCCGCATCAATTTCCGCTACCCGAGCTCCACAAACACAGGACGCGGCAGCTCAGTCATCGCCAGAGGAGAAGGAACGCGTCGAGTTGACGACCAAGGCCATGTTGACACAGAATTCTCTCGCACTCGAGGCTCAGCTGGAAGAACGACCGCTAGCGAAAAAACAGGAGGCATTACAGGGTTCTTCCGAAGGTTCTAAACCTAACGAGGAGGGATCTAACTCTGGGCAGGAGGGAGGGGAACCGTCGACAGACATAAAAGAAGTGCATAATAGTACAGCGTCTTCAAAGGTGGAGAAGGTGACACGGAAGGCCTTACTCAAGAATGACGATACCGAACTGGATCGAGTGAGCAAGGTATGCAGGCAGAGTTCGCATTGTGAGTATTTTTCTGATTAGATGTCAGCTTCTCGAAGAAGTACATAGTCGCTTCTTCAGAGCTTACGACGAACGAGACAAATCCAGGACACGGCGACCGCGGTCGCTAAGCAGAACCCAAATTCCTTATGACGTAACGGTGAGTTCTATAGCATGTTCCGAACACGGCCATCTCAAGCACAAGTCAGCATATCATTCCTCAAATACGAGCCGAAATTCTTCAGGGCGTGCATATTCTTTTCTCCAGCGTGATCCCCCTCGACATGAACGCTGAATCGACCGAGATCTGGAGGATGGCACATATGTTTGGTGCACGATGCTCGACGGAGCTAACTAGTAATATTACGCACGTCGTAGCTGCGAAGGTCTGTCTTGTCCACTCTTCCATTTTGAAGGGGATTATTGCTCAATCTTATAAATGCAGCGGGGGACAGTCAAAGTCGATTCGGCACGAAAAAGAAAGGGCATTAAGATTGTCTGGCTGGCGTGGTTTACAGATTCAATCGCATTATGGCGTCATCAAGATGAAGTACCTTACCTGCTCGATGACCCTTCGATCCTCGTACAAAGCTCTAGCCCCGTCCATGATCCAAACCAGACATCATCCGAACCCGAACCAGACACAGATGACTGGGACGATACACAAAATACGCCCTCTAATCAGAAATCACCGCGGTTTGAACTAGACGAAATAAATTGGGATGATATCAACGACGAGGTTAATGCTGCTATGAATGAGAGTGATGATGAGGATGACAAGAGTCAGCGGAGCGGGATGCTGAGCGGGAATGTGTCTGAAGATGATGATCAGACGGACGAGGCAAGCGTCACCGGGTAGGTTTATTTTTACTTTTGGCAGACCTATTGGTATTGACTGTGTGTATTGGCTACCTAATTAGCAGCGCAAATAACTCACCGAAACTGAAACGGAAGCGTCTACGGAGCGTGACACCCTCTGATATTGGGATGAATGGTGTTGGCACCCGGGATTCCCTCCACTCGCCACTTGCCAAGCGCAAGAAGTTAGCGGCGGAACGGACGGGGTATTCCAAGTTGAAACAAGCGATCAATGCTGATGATCTAGACGAGCCGATGGTATCAGGGGAGGCGGAGACCCGCATCGCCCCAATGGGATCAGCAAACGAGTCTGGGATGGAAGACGATGACGACAACGATGATGGGGATGTTGATGAGGACGACGAGGACGATTTTCTTGCACGCGAATTAGGTGAGGAGGATTGGGGATAGTAATTAGCTAAACATTTGTTGTATTTATTATTTAATCATATCACGTGCCATTTACCTCTTCGTCGTCACTCGTTACGACCCCCAGATGCATTTAAAGCTACTACAAGTATAATTATCCACGATTACATGGGTTTCCGACGTCCGTCCCCGCAACAAAGCCATAAAACGGTGTATTAGCTATGTCGCAAAACCAAACTCTTGCTCCCTAGCTACAGGCATGTTTTGCATGCGCCTCACGTTCTTTTTCGCCGCAACTTGTGCACTAGTGTCCGCGCAACTCACAGGTCCTGTCGGTCCTACGACTTCTACGGAGTCTAAAAGAGGCATCATCTGTAATGTTCTCGATTACGGTGGTTCGGTTGGTTCTAGGGTACGTCGAACATGCTCTCCATATTTTACCCCTCTCACACATGTATCAGGATATTGGACCAGCCATCAGCAGTGCTCACGACAATTGCGTCAAGAAACACCCTGATGGGTCAACTCTCTATGTCCCACCTGGACATTATAATATGTCCACCTTGGTGACTTTGAACGGGGGCAAAAAATGGGCTTTCCAACTGGATGGCGTCATAACGCGCACAAGTACACATCGCGTTTTCCTTCTTTATTGTACGTTTCGCTGACGCAAACCAGCTGACAAGGGCGGGCACATGATTATTATCATGAACGCATACGATTTCGAGCTCTACTCGAGCACGAGCTCGGGCGGATTTCAAGGGAATGGCTACCTGTCCCGGAATAGGGGGTAAGCAACCTCGTTTGCAAGCGTCTATGACTTCTGATCATAATATAGACCCCGTTTCCTGCGCATTGTGGATACAACCTTTTTTTCAATTCATGACTTATTTTTTGTCGACTGTCAGTCTTTTTTGACGTGTTTTCTTGCCGCGCTTCTGAACAATGTCGCCATTATCAGCTCCTGAGTTCCACGTCATCGTCTATTCAAGTTCGAGTGGCGAATTGTACAACCTAGTGATACGTGGCGCAGACATTGGAGGCTCTGACGGCATCGATATCACTGGTATTTTTCGAAAGTGCTATGGTTTCTTTGTGTTTCTGACAGCGGTAACAGGGAACAATATATGGGTTCATGACGTCATGGTGACTAATCGCGATGAATGTGTGTGTGTGAAGGTTAGAAAGTTTCCACATCCCAGAATATATATATATATTTAACGAGGACGCTCTGGCAGTCACCGTCCAGCAATATCTTGATCGAAAACATTTGGTGCAATCAGTCAGCAGGTTGTACTATCGGTAGCTTATCCACGGACACATCTATCACGGACGTTACCTTTCGCAATGTCTACACATATGGGGGCGATTACATGTTGATGATCAAATCAAACGGAGGTTCTGGTACTGTCAAGGATGTACTATTTGACAACTTTATAGGACACGGCACTGCTTACGGTCTGGATGTCGATCAATACTGGAATAAAGAAACCCCCGGTTCTGGGAATGGGGTTACTCTTTGGAATATCACTGCGCGGGTATGCACTTTACAATTGCTATTAATGACTGCGGCTTCTAAGTTCGTGATCGTCCCGCCACAGAACTGGCAGGGCGTCGTCCAGAACGGACAGTCGCGTCCCCCCATCCGGTTCCGGTGTGCTGACGACGCACCATGCACGGGCATGGTTGTGGATAATGTTCAGCTCTGGTCTAAGACAGGGAAGCAACGTTCCTTGTGCCGGAGTGCCTATGGCCAGGGCTCATGCCTGCGGGATGGATCTAGTGGCGAATATCAAACGATGGCCATTGACATGGAGTTGCCGGCGATGCCCAATATACTAACTATGGACGGAGACCTTTCGGCTGGCTTCCCTGCTAACGAGCCTATTCCAACGCCGTAAGCATGTTCGTAGCTGACCAGGGAGTCCTTTATTTACCCATCTCGACCGCTTTCAGAACAGCGATTCCCACTTCATTCTTCCCTGACATACCGCAAATATCACCGCTGGCAATGAACAAACGCAGTTGATTCGGCTTGATTTATTTAATTCCAGCTGGTCTGAGCTACTACTTGACTACACAGAATATACACGTTGACCGTTAAATGCGTATCATTGGTCGAATAGCTAGTTATTCAACCTTGTTGCATGTTGGTTGCTTCGAACTCCTCACAATACAATTCCCAGAGTGCCCTCACACTACTTCCAGTAATATCCTCAAACATCCCGACATTATATGCCTTGTCCTTCATACGGCCGTTCAACCGTCGTATAGTTCCCGGGCCAGTGCGTTGCTCGATCCAGTCGAGGAAATAACCAGTGGTTTGGTAGCCTGCATCCCATCCGCCGTCGGTTGTGCGACGCCAGTGTGGCGGGACGTAACCCGCGTTGAGGCGGACGTAGTCTGTTACGGGGACCAGGTGAGCACCTAGCGCAAAAGTAAGAGTATTACCGACAAACCAGCGATCCCTTCGATCAGCCCCCCGGGGCACGTCCCGATAGCGTTGTATTGGCAGCAGTGTACGACCTCGTGAATGATGACACCGTAAACTTCGTTCCTCACACGCAAGTTCCTTTGATCGTCCTTTCCTTGCTGTTCGTCGGCATCGGACTTACCAGCAAAATCACCGATGTAGTCCAGAGAGAAATGGATCTCCTTGTGCGTGTGGGAGCCCGTGGTGTATGCCACGCCCTCCATGGGGCGGAGGACTAGAAGGATGGATTCAACGCTGTAAATTGTGTCAATGGATGTTTATATGTTTATTGGTGAAGTGCAAACTGGGTTGGCACAGTCTTCGGGGTATAGAGCCACGTGAAGCTCGAGATGACCGCATCTCGAAGGACGGTGGTTGGGTGGACTGCGCTGAAAAAGAGGACTGCACCAGGGTGAGAGAGGGTGTCGACACGGATGGAGAAGGTTGGGATGGGGTAGTCCGGTGGAGTCCTAGGGGGGGTCTTAGGTGGAGGACTGGTACGGTTCGGAATGGGAGGAGGCATAAACTTGAATCCGAAATAAATAATAATACGACAAATAAATAAATGAGCTACTCTAATCGGGTCTGAATACCAGCAGCAGCCTCGACCCTCAGTACTTCTTCCTTTAGTGCATCTCTACCTTCCTCTAACCACCTGCAGTACTCTGCAGCCCTGAATAATACACCACTTTTGCCTTTACTTTTACCCTTGCCTCGACTACCACTGCCTTTCGGACGACCCCTAGTTGGCATACCCAAACCAGGCTCAGCCCCCGCAGGAGCGAGCAGAGCAATGAGCTGCGCATAACCATCCCGGATGGCATTGCGGCGTTTTTGTTCAGACATTATATGATTAAGCCGTTTTTGGGGTGTGGATAAGAGTGGTTTAGCACGTGACGATTCTACGGGATGCTCGGGAACGGACGGTTGTTGAGGGGGTGGCACAGGGAGAGGTGGGGACGGACACGCAGTGGAGGATGAAGAATTGGAAGCGACACTGCGGCTATCCCGCGTGTCTACTTGCATGTCGTCTGGAGGCAATGTTCTAGGCATTATGGCTGGTTTAGGTCTGACATTTGAAGGATCTGGGGAAGGGAGTGGCGGTAGAGAATTTCTGCCGTCATTTGTAGGTTGTTCGAGGTTATCAAATTCCCAATTGAAATTGTCGAGAAAACCGAGCAAGTCGGTTGTTTCGGACGGGGAAAAGAGGTCTGCAGAGGAGGGTAAGGGAGGTGGATGAGGAAATAGGGTTGAAAGAGCTGGATCGAAAGAGAACTCGAAGTCAGAAAAGGGGGCAGGAGGTTGAGGGGTCGATGCGGAGGAGGAGGAGGACATGGAGGTATAAGTTTAGGAGACACTCGGATCTAATCTAATCAATTTATTATTTATTTATTATTTTTGAATCGAACCAAACCGGGCCGTGTTCAGATTTGATCTCCGGACTTGACCCGTCTTTTTTCACCGTCGTTCCCAATGTCGGCCCTCAGCGAGGCATCCACCCCGGCAGACGCGGCCCCTCCGTCGATTGACACACAGCACCTCCAACACAACGGTCTCAACACAGAACAGCAACAACCCATAATCTCAAACGAATCGACTAGAAAACGTACTTGGTCATCTCTTTCAACAATTTTTTTAAAAAAAGTTTATTTTTTTCTGTCCAGCAAAGGCGCCGTCAGTCCGTCGTGCTTGCATAGCTTGTCATACCGGAAAAACAAGATGTAGCGAAGTTCTTCCGTGTCAGGTACGCATGTCTTCTATCTCTTTATTTCCACATCGTTTCATATCCTCGTCCTTCAAAGAGCTGTTTAAAACGAGGCTTAGGTTCTACTTGCGCGTACCCCGATTCCGATGTATCCGACCAACAATCTCATCATACTCCAGGTACTTCGTCCAAGTTCCTATCCCTACGTCGGCTGATCTGCAAACAGCTCCTGTCGTAGCAACCTTTGCCCCTCCAATGTATCCGGTCCACAGCACTCCGAATCTTTCTCACCAACAATACTACGACTACAACGGCACATTCACCGGTGCTTCCACTTCCACTTTCCGTCCCAACAAACGGACACGAAATCTTACGGAAGAAGAAACTGCCGCTATCACGAGGAACTTCAGTCGGGGGGACTTCTATGTCGGCAACAGTGCGCCCGTTCGAATTGACCCGAGGTTACCCGTGAGATTAACTCTCGGTGAGGGTGATCACGTCCATTTTACTGTCGGTGAGGCTCTAGTGTAGCATCATTTATCATCATTTTTCTTGTTTTGTTTGCACTATCTTGTAGCTTTTGGAGGTCTGTACCATAAAGTGTAGTCTAGTATAGGGGTAAAGGAATGTTAATATCATTCTTTATGACATCTTCTCTGTATTTTTACATGGTGAGGTGGCCGAGCGGTCTAAGGCGCCAGACTAAGGATCTGGTCACTTCGGTGGCGCGAGTTCGAATCTCGCCCTCATCAGGTGTTTTTTAATTCATTCTAAATTTTGACGAGGGTGGAGATGGTTCATTCAGATGAAGCGGATGTCGGGCGAGCTCGTGTACGTTTTTCTTATGGAAGTGGAGGTCTGCGGTGGCGAGACGGAGGAGTGGAATTTAAGGTGGTTATGTACGTTTGAGAGCATATTGTTTTCTCGTAACAAAGTTATTCACTAGTTATCCGAAAACAAAAGAGTGTAAATAAGTGTCGCAGTTCATTATCAGTCATCCCCGAACATTATTTTCAGGTTCTCAATGCTCTCCGGATCTGTGTCGGAGGCCTGTCCTTTACCACGGAAAGCCTCCCTCACTATAGCAGTCTTTCGTTTCTGGATTTGAAGGATTCGCCCTTCGATGGTATTTGCAATCTGCAGAATTGTCAAAACCACGAAAACCTCTAGGTCAATCGTCACCCACAATAAAATGCTTGACGTAAACGGTCTTATCCTGTCCAATTCTCTGTATCGAAAACATCAGCTACGTCAATGACGAGGTAAGGCCTGAACATACGTGGACGCGGTCAATAGCTAGAGTTAAATTGGTCAAGATGTACACAAACTCATAATTACGTAGTACAGACCTTGGTTTTCCGTCGCAGCATTCCACCAGCAATCCATCTAAAAAGCGTTATTGATTTGGTTTACAGCGAAAACGGGTGAAAAGAGCACCATAAAAACGTGGTTGGCCGTAGTCAGCTAATTGCAAGATGAGTACATGTCTTTCCAAAATTGTTGCAGAACATACGTTCAGTCCAACACCGCCGGCCTTCAAAGACACGATCAAAACTTTCGCTTTCCTGGAGGGCGACTTGAAGCTTGATATGGCTTCCGCCCTCTTCTTGACGTCCATCGAGCCGTCAAATCGATATTGGTCAAAGTCTTCTCGCCGTAATAAGCTTTCGATTAGATCCAAAAAGGTAGTAAACTGAGAAAAGACAACGGCTCGAAAACAAGGATCTTGGTCCTTCAGCCGACCTGTTATGTACGTCCCGTGAGTTATCGTGTAGATCACATCTAAACCTGGGCCTACGGAGGTTTTGCATCAAGGCTTCTAACTTTGTCGACGAACGAAAATCATTGCGCCTGAGTGTAACTTCCAGTTGTGCTTCGTCGTCCTCTTCCTTCTTGGACCGTACTACCTCGAGCAGGTCACCTTCCTGGAATAGATCATCATGAGTTACAGGGATTCAAGGAGGTACGACAACAAACATGGACAGGGCCTCGCAAACAGGTAGGACATCTGGGTTCTTCGCCTCTTTCCTCGCAAGCGGCAAGAAATGCAATAATACAGTCCTTACAACTAACACGTCCGAGGGTTAGAAAAGGATAAGTAGTAGCTAGTTGAATATACCATTGGTGCATGCATTCAGGGATGACCATCGGCACTTCCATTACATCTAAGCATATACAGCATTCGCCACCGTTGTCTTCGCCTAAGTTGGCGAGGACACCTTCTGCAAAGACATTCTTGTTACCCGTGCCGTTTTCCTCGTCCGAGAAACGTTTTATCATGGCGTCAACGTTCACAATCCCGCTTCCGGAGGGACGGTCAGGATTTTTATCAGGAGAAAGCACAAGATTCGGATGGAGTACAGCACGTCGCAAGCTATGTAGTCAACGCTTGAATGAACAGAAAATAAGTTGCCAGTATCACTAACCGCATTAGCATGGCCAAAATATGAGTATAATTTTTGCTGACGAGCCCCTTTGCATTCAGTTGTTCAAAGTTCCTTTTGGCGTCGCTGTATATCGAGTCATATATTCGTCTTTCCAAAGGCGAGAACTCAAGGTGTTCTACAACAACCTATCCGCAACCTCAGTAGGGACGTAGAAGGTGAAATGAAAACAGCTCACATCTTTAGTGGGTAGCTCGACTATTTTTTTCCCGTCAGTATCGCGCATGTTTTTCTCTCGTCTCAACAGGACACTCTCCAGGATAACCTGAACGATCTCAATCGCTTTCGGATCTCGAGCGAGGAATGGCAGCGTAATAAAGCTTATTAACATGTTTAAAAAAATGGGTCAAGGTAGCGAAAAGTGACTTACGAGCGAAAGAATGAGTAGTCTGACCAGGGGGTGAAACCCAAGAATTTACTAGCGAACACAAAATTGAGATAACAGCGCAGCGAGAAGGTACACCACCAACAGTAGTGAATATAAATCTTCCAGTTTATTCACGATGGGCGTCCCTAAAAAGAATGACCGTTAACAAGTTCATCAGCGGGTAGACTTTGCCCCCACCTGTAACTGCCCACCGTCGTCTTGCCCGCAGTGCATACACGGCTCGAGCAGTTTTACTACTCCTTGACTTGCAATGATGTGCTTCGTCCGTGACGACACGTAGCCATTCGACTGCGAGGCATTAGTTTCCTATCGCTTCACGCGAATCTTAAGATACCTACTTGCAAATATTGGTGACTGACGGCTACCCGACTTTTCCGACTTGGCATGCTCTGAAGCCAGCACTCCGTAAGACGTCACCACAACTTTGATGGCCTTGTCGTCTTGGTCGTCATCAGCGATTGCAGCCTCCAGGTCAAGTCGATTTTGTCCGTGCCACACATGAACTTTTAACGTCCCGGGCTTACTAGACCGCTTGAGTTCTTCTGACCATTGAGATAGAAGTGAAGTTGGCGCCACGATTAATGTAGCAGATGGGCCCTTGGATGGTGAGAGGTTGTGTACAGTCTGAAAAGCGTGATTTAACTTTAATTGGCGCGTTCTCTTATTCTCTGTGGTGTCGTCGACCGTATCGGGACCAAGGTTTTTTTGAATCAGAGCAGACAGCATGATCGTTTTGCCCATGCCCACTTAACCCCTGGTCAGTACAGCTTGTGCAGAAGAATATACCCACATACTTTCTGTAGGATGCGTGATAAGAAGAGACCAGTCAGTATGTATGTTGACAATTCCGAAATTTCAATATTACCATCACTAGACCATAGCGAAGGTTAGACCAGTAGATCGAATAGGCACTTTCAACGTACGCTAAAATGCCCCCTCTACATTTTTGCTCGGCTTTTGGAAATTCAAGGCTCAACTCCCCAGAATAGGGATTGAAGTAGAAAGGTTTCTCATCAACGGTCAAGTCTACTATCCCATCACATGGCTCTGGAGGGAATGCATATCTGGACTATTCAGACACGCATCTCAAATACGAAACAGTAAACCTACTCGTTCCATAATGGATGCATTGATTTACCCACTCGAGCCGCCGTCTCGCCAGTTTCAAGGGAATGCATCCACCTACGAGTGCTATTTTTAGTCGATACGGGCAAGAGTATGTAGAAGTGCCTACAACAGGGCCTGCTTTTGATATCCTCGTAGAGTAAGGGTAAAAGATTCGGGCGCCTCCATCTCACCCATTGTCGAATCATTTTTCTGTGCTCTGAATGACACACATTAGCATGCAACTTACCACGGGGCGTGTACTACCTCTTATAAATCATGTCCAATTCATTCTCGGACAGATCTTCGCCTTCTTCAACCTCAATCTCTTCGCCGTCTCCAACAACTTCTACCTTGACCTTTTTACTGGGCTGTTCGGGCTGTGACGTTGTTTTCTCGAGTGCCTCCTCGCGTGATTCATCGTGTAATGCCTTGCCTACCAAAGAAAACTCGTCTCTATCGAGTGGCCTGAGCCCTACAGCATCAAAGAGACGAAGAAGCGAGGTTTTCCGTTCCCGTAATGTCTGCTCATCGGGTGTTTCCTGACCCTCACTAAACATGACCTTGTTCTCCTTGACAGAAGTGTCGGGGGGTTGGAAAGCTGAAGCACGAATGTATACAGATAATGATACGATGAGATCTGCTCCGGAATGGAGTACAGGTGGACAGTCTACCATGGTACTCCCTCGAAATTCGATGAGACCTAGCATAGACATAAGGCCAGAACCATGGGATGGTCGCACGACGTACCCATGTCAAGCAGCTTCGAGATCCAAGATGCGACTTCGTGAGGAAGACGACCAAATTCTGAGATCTGGGTAACTATTATGTCTCAGCAGATAGAGTTGCGAACAAACCAAATCCGCGACTATTAGTTATCCGGACAACAGTATTGGTTTTCTTCTTGGAGGCTTTGGGTTGTGGCCCCTTCATCATGGCCGCAATGGAGAGCTGCTTCCCTTTCCCTTTGTTTGCGTCTTTTTTCTTTACCTTTCCCGTCGACGCATTAGTGGCTTCATCCCTGTCTATTTTAATTTCTTCGCCATTTGCAATGTACCCTCTGCCCTTGACGGTACTCCACGCGTTTCCAACCAGAAACGAACCAATGTATGCTGAGGTGAAAGGTGCACTAGACGAGGAAGGTGATATACGGCGTTTCTTAGCAGGTGGACGGACTGCCTGTGCAGGTGGCTCTGGTGAAGATGAAGGAGGCTCATGACCAGACGACATGCTACAGACGCTTGAAGTTCTCGGTATTTCTTCGAATGAAGGGATCTCGATGTCACTGTCATAGAGCTCTTGCACGTAGGAGGCAGGCTTCTTTTGTGGTGTCACGAACGATTGTGCGTCAATATATAGCTCGTCATCGTCCTCATCAGCAAAGAAAAGCCTGTTTCTCGACGAAGACTCGGGTAGGGAATCAGGTTTGGGTTGCGGTGGTTCTAAAGTCACGTCCATTTTGTGTTCGTCGTCTGGACCCGCAAAGAAAATGTCCCTGGGGCCATCACTGGAGTCCTCAGAGACCATATCGACACCAGGTCAAAGAACTAAGCTGAGCTTCAGTGAGAGCCAGTAATACGCGACGCGGCGCGTCTCCAGAATGGTTGACGTCTGTTTGTAGCTGGCACCTTACACGACTCTCACATAAAATCCAAAATGTCCCGTAATCTTGGCATGGTACGGACAGATCACTCGTTATTAGAGGTCCTACTGATTATCCATATCCACAGCAACCCACCGTGGTTCTCCTTCGGGAGGGCACAGATACTTCCCAAGGAAACCCCCAGCTTCTCTCCAACATCGCAGCATGTCTTGCTATCTCAGAGACCCTCTCGAGTACGCTTGGTCCAAGAGGAATGGACAAACTAATAGTAAACGACCGTGGAGAGGCCCAGATTACAAATGACGGCGCAACAATCTTAAAACTACTTGACATTGTCCACCCCGCTGCCAGGACGTTAGTTGATATCGCGCGTGCTCAGGATGCCGAGGTCGGTGATGGAACGACGAGTGTTGTTTTGTTGGCCGCACAATTGTTGAAGGAGGTCCGGGGTTATATTGAAGAGGGCGTTAGTCCACATATCATCATGAAAGGCTTCCGCCAAGCTTCACAATTGGTATGCACGACTTTGGCATCAAAAATGGACTGGAGTGTAACATTCATCTCCAGGCTATTGATCGGATAAAAGCCATTCAAGTCACTGTTGATAGATCCAACCCCGAGTATGTTCTCTTGTCTGCTTACACCCCAACTGTCAGCTGATGCCGTCCATTAGACGCTTCCGGTCCCTTTTGCTAAAATGTGCATCGACTTCCATGTCTTCCAAGTTGATTCATTCCGAAAAGCCCTTCTTTTCCAACATGGTTGTCGATGCTGTCCAATGCCTAGATCAGGACGATCTAGATGAGTCCCTTATTGGCGTTAAAAAAATTGCAGGTGGAGGCATGCAAGATTCTCTTCTCGTTCGCGGAGTGGCATTTAAAAAAACTTTCACATATGCTGGTGCGGAGCAACAACGCAAGTTATTCCATGACCCGTTGATCCTCAGTTTGAACGTCGAGCTCGAGCTGAAAGCCGAGAAAGACAACGCTGAGGTTCGAGTGGAGGCCGTGTCAGACTACCAAGCTATCGTTGACGCGGAGTGGGAGATCATCTACCGAAAACTAGAGGCTATCGAGAAGACAGGCGCCAAAGTTGTGCTCAGCAAACTTCCCATTGGAGATTTGGCAACTCAATGGTTCGCCGATCGTGACATTTTCTGTGCAGGCCGTGTCCCTGCGGGCGATCTACGAAGAGTAGTCCAAGCCGTGGGCGGAGCTATCCAATCGACATGCTCGGATATTTCACGAGAGCATCTTGGAACTTGCGGGACATTCGAGGAGAGGCAGATCGGTGGCGAAAGGTTCAATATTTTCGAGAAGTGCCCAAAGGCTAAGACGTGCACGCTGCTTCTCCGAGGCGGTGCGGAACAATTTATTGAAGAAGTGGAACGGAGTCTGCACGACGCTATCATGGTTGTGAAGCGTGCGGTTAGGAACGGAGAAGTTGTAGCCGGAGGAGGCGCTGTCGAAGTATGACCTTCAATTTTACCGTGCATTCTTATTGATGACCCTATAATAGATGGACCTCTCCGCACATATTCGCAAACACGCCCTCTCTATCCCTGGCAAGCTTCAACTGATCATAGCGGCATTCGCAAAGGCCCTCGAAGTTATCCCTCGACAGATCTGCGACAATGCTGGCCTCGATTCGACAGACATTTTGAATAAACTTAGAATGAAGCACGCCAATGGCGAGAAATGGGCTGGAGTGGACGTCGACGGTGCCGATGGTGTACGAGACAACATGGCTGCTTTCGTCTGGGAACCCAGTCTAGTCAAAGTCAACGCCATTAGCAGCGCCGCAGAAGCTGCCTGCTTGATCTTGAGTGTGGATGAGACGGTCAGAAACCCACAAAGCGAAGCAGTAGGTCTTTCGTTCACTTTGCCGTGAAGCTCGCTGAATCGCTGTTCGAATAGCAAAATCCTGGACCGCGCGCTCCACCAGGTGCTGCTCAACGGGCTCTCAGAGGTAGGGGCAGGGGTATGCCCAGACGGTGAAGTGACTTGCCTGAACTGTAGAGTACATGTGGTTACCACCTCACAAAGAACCCGTTAACAACACATCGGATGAGCGAGTGTGCAGATTATGTTCATAATAGACTTGATCCACGACATAATGTAAGTATCTAACTGGTAGACCGAACTCTAGCCTTCTCCAGATGTCTGGCCTTCATCCTTCTTCGTCTCTGACTACCCGCAATCCTCTTCGACTGGTCGGCGGGATTAATAAACCGATTCCCGACATCAACGAATGTCATCGTTGGACGCCCAGGTTTTTCTACAATCACCACCCTGCTCTTCTGATGCGGCACGCCTGAGCCAGATTTTGTTTTGGCAGGCCGACTGTGTGTGTTTTTGGTTTCCTTGAGAAGACCCGGCATGATGGGTTCCTATCGTAATTGTCAACTAATGGAAGACGCGGGGTAGCAAAAAAACAGACCTGCGCGCCTTCTGGAATAGCCTCCCAGAACATGCGCTGATACTTTTGACGTGCAAGATCACGCTTTTCCTCTTCTTCGAGCGCATCCGCTTCATTGACGTCATGCCTCTCAGGGTCATACTGCTCATCTGAAATGCCCCGTTTCGACTCCTGGTTCCACTTTACACCAAGCAGCTCCTCCATGCCCTCGAGGAACCCCGTCTGCAGAGGTTTTTTCTAAGATGCTTTTTACATCAGTAACTGAAGGTAGACGCATAGAGAGGAATAATGGAAGGATATTCAGATGGGGTTGAAAGAATCTAACCAGAGCCCGGGTGATGTAAGGCACCACGGTGCGTCTTGCATATCGCGAATGAATATGTAGACTCATCAGAAACGGCGGCATGGTGGGGTGGGGTAGCGAATAGAGGGAAAGCGCTACTAACCTCCTGATAAGATCATAAATAGGCCGCGTCAGTAGTGTACAGCAGCCCAAGACCAAGGGTAGTACCTTTATCCACGCATTCTCCAGGCCTTTCAACCGCAATACAGCATCGACTCGCTTGATACTAAGGTGGTACTTTCGAGCAAGCTCCCTGACAGTGTTCTTCAGTGGATCAGCCATGTACTCATTGTACAACTTCGTCCGCAACTTGTCTGCGATGGGTATTGGAGGTACGAAAGACGGGTTCATGGGGAAAGGCTAGATATGAAAAAATGTCAGAAATTCGCCTTCAGCCAGTAATAACGAAAGACGGACGCAACTACTTCGCCTCCCAGCCAGTTTCGTGGTCTTGGGTCCTTAAACGTGGAGCCAGGTCCCTCAAGGAACTCCCGGAATCGCGGGTCCCTCAGCGCCGAGCGGTTAAGAACTGGCGAGCATGATACGCTACGATGAACGTATTTGAAAGACCATATCCTGTGAACTGGTCGTAATGTTAGGCTTTGCAGTTGGCAGAACATGCAAAACCTGAAGAAAAAGCTTTTCGGTCGGAGTCTTAAACTTTCAATGGACCAACTGTTGTACGGATTCGCAGCGCTCGTACACCCAACGTCCTTGTCATTCCCGTCCCAGTTACCGTTCCCCGACGTCCACGGTTTTCTCGTTAATTCTGTACTCCTACACCCCCTGCTCACCGCGTACCCGCCGTCCAATCAATACCAACGCTCCTTCTGGAAATGGGCAATCCGCCACTTGGAAGACATGCTTCTCGGGGAGGTCGAGGCACGCTCCCAGTCCATGAAACTGCAACCCCAGGCTGACCGGACATACTATCAAGGACCTCGAGGTAGACTCACGTATATACACCCACTACATGTCGCTCCTGCCGCCGTCGCAGTATGTCGTGATATACACACGCCGTTCTTCTCATCTAGTCTTGATGTAGTGCACTAGCAGTGGCTCCGCCTGCGCAGTCTTATATCACCCATTTCTGGTGCGTACCAACGGGTGAAGGCCCTGAGGGGATGGGTTTTTCCGGCATGCAACGTCGTCAAACGGTAACCCTTCTCGAATCTCGCACTACAATCGAAGGCGGGACTACTGGCCTCCGAACGTGGCCGGCGAGCACCGTTTTGTCGCATTACTTAATATCACACCCAGGCAAGCCATATTCCCTCCCCTGTCGATGCCTTTAGAGACACTCATTCGTGAACTTAGATTTCATCGCTGATAAGCGGGTCCTGGAACTAGGTTGTGGTACTGGTTTCTTGGGAATTGTTGTTGCTGCCTTGCAACAAATATGGGCCCCACCCTTAGAAGGGCATGCCTCAGGATCCTCCCTGTGGATGTCAGACGCCAATGAGGCAGTTCTGGCCAGATGCCGTGACAACCTTCAGCTCCCATGCAGTATGTTTACCCATTCGTCGGCATCCTGCAGATCCCAACCTTGTGTCTACTAGACGCCTCCTCCGTCCATACAAACATCAACTACTGTCTCCTGGACTGGTCCTTCGTGTTAGATCCAATCACTCGTCCGCGTATCGAGACTCTCCTGGATGAAATAGATCCCGAACTGATTCTGGGGGCCGACCTCGTTTTCGACCCGACTGTGCTGACAGCTCTGATCGGTGTGCTTTGTCTTGCTTTACAACGACGGTCAAAGGCAAAATTGGCGATCATGGCTCTTACAATAAGGAACGAGGAGACATTCGTAAACTTCATACGGACTGCTGGTGGGTTTTAAATACTATGTCTTTTTTCATTGCTAAATCTTATTGGCGGGATGATGGTAGAGCAGTCACTTGCGATTAAGGAGATTACTTTCGCTACAAGTGACAAGATGTCTCTGGGAGTTGGAGACTGCATTTCGGACATGAAACTTGAGGTCAAGATTTTCAGAATAACCCGCAAAGAAAAATAGGTGGTATCTGATATATTGTGTGCATTACCATCCATAAGGCCTGCGATCTATATATATTAGTCCCAACTGAACACTACTAAGACACGAAAACAACAAAGCATAGTGAAGCCAAAGAAACATTAGATCGTCGATAAACACACCTCAACTTTGTAATTTCACAGCACCACAGAAACTGCACATCCAAAACTCGTGAGGCATACCGGCCTCGCCGCACGTCATGCACGACCATCCCACAGTTGGATCAACAGGTCGGGTAGATAAACACGCACCGCATTGTAGAGCGGAGGGTGGATTCAAAAGTGTACATGTTAGGCAAGGCCATTCCGTTGGGGCGAGGTCAAGTAATCTACTTCGGTGGGTGAGGTTTGGACGCGGACGGTCCTGAGAGACAGGGCGACGGGCCTGGCCCATCGTTGGCGAAACTTTCTGCTCTGGGACTGATGATCGCATTCGGGGCACATTGGAAGATCCCGACGCCAATTGGACTACCTCCCCATCCGAATCAAGAGTGAGATCGATTACCTTGTCTTCGATGCTTTCCCGTGCAGCTTTAGCTGCTTCACGTTGGGCCATAGCACCGGATCCGCACGCTTTGTTGTCTCTTGCCCTGCGTTCTGCCGCCTAAAAGGGATTTCAGTTAATTTGACTCTTGTATACTGGAGAAAGACTTGCCTGTGCGGCTAATTCTCGTGGACTGAGACCAGCTATACTCCTCCCACCAAGCTTCCCTTCGCTACTCATGATACCACCGAGCTTCCTGCGTTTTTCAGCAGCTTCAGCAGCTTTCGCTCTTGCCAGGTGAGACGGCAGATCATGCGAGACGTTTTCGCCTAATCTATGGCCTTTGGAGAAGAAACCTTCCCCAGCGTAGCCTGATCGCTTGAGTGCATCGTATTCATCCTCGAGTCCAGAGAGAAATTTATAGAATTTTTCGTCATGCGGACCGTGGACATTGTGGGTGAGCTAAATAATGATCAGACGTACGGAAAAATAAAATAGGAAAGTCCTACTTCGTGGAGCATGACTAGGACCACGTCCTCTTCGTCATAAAATGTGTCGGGCGCAGATGCCGGGCGCAATCTCAGGAGTATCTTCTGACCACCGTTGACGTCTGCCATATAAAACCTAAGTGTGCAAGGACTCATTCGAGTATGCTGTTACGCACTGAGCCCTGTCAAACCAAATGTCAACAGCTTAATAACACCATTGAATGCCATTACTTGCCGACTAGAGTGTGCTCTTCTGGGAAGAACTCGGCGAGTACGGGTAAGACCCAGCCATGTTTACGCATTATAGGCTTTACGAGCGATGCAATACGCTGCAACATTGGTAGTGCACGGTCTGACTTTGGCCTGTCCTTTAAGTAGGCAAACGATTTGACGAAAGTCTCTGTCATGGTAGACGCGTAACCGAGTCACATGATGGCAATCGCCAAAATAAGACATTAAACCAAATACAACCAAATGGTCCGTGCGTAATCTTACTGACATGTATAAAAGTAAAAGTTTGAACTTTGAAAGATTTCTCTCATACTTACCTTGATGGCATAAGCTCCTTCAAATACCTGAGTTTCTGGGCCGTGGAGACCGTCCATAGCACGGCGACCTTGTCCATATCAGAGGGTGTCTACGGCTTGTATGGGCTTCGGCTCATGCACCGTCTCAATATTTCCCTGTCCCGATTCGGCCACTCTGGCTGGGCGGGCCATATTTTTTTTTTGGTTCTTTGTGACATCTAACCCTAACCTTAATGTCACTAATAACAATGTCACCAATAACAACTGTTATACGATCGACGAGTAGTATTACAAATCATAGTATAACATATGCTAAACACAAATTAACCATTGAAAGAAATCAACAAAGCACGTAGTCAGCGATCTTGAAAGCTTCGTACACACGAATCGTCCGAACATGTTGTAAATCGTTACGCCTGTATTTCACAGGATCAAGCAAGCGCGAACTGCTCTCAGAACGCAATGGAGATGACTTGGGAATAAGTTCCGGCTCTTCCAGATCTATTTCGGGGACATCAGATGGCCAGTGAAATCGTTGCCTTCGGAAACTATTTCAAATAATATTCACGTCGCAATCGAGAGCACGAAAACACCAGGGAAAGCTTACCACTCGTATTCCCATAACATATCTTTAAACTCCTCGTCCCCAATCAACCGCTCGTTATTCTCGTCCTTATACGTCGTGATAAACTCTGCGAGTGCAGCCTTACACCCGAGCAGTACATGCATATGTCTGCACACATGCATTTCCAATTCCAAAGGGGACATCGGGATGAACGTCGAGGGCCAAAGCACCAGCCCCGTAGACTGATGGCGCGGTGTTGAAGGTTGCGGACAAATGGCGATAATCTCGAGACGACCCGCTGCTTTCGCACTCATGGATTCAGGTTGTATTCCAAGGCGGGCGGCAGCCTTCATACTGATGGCGACAGGCACGGGAGATCCTGAAGGAGGAGGACTGGGTAGCTCTCCACTGGAACGAGGCTCGCTTTTCTTATCCCTCCTGCCCCAATTCATGTTCCCCCGAGCCTCTTTGCCATGGCCCAAGGACGATGACAACGAACTTTGTGAACTCCTCAACGACGACCGGTCTTCCTCCTTTTCCCTCCCAATCGATTCTCCCAGAGGGGGTAAAGACAAATGTAGGCTAGTAACCTTGTTGACATTCTTCTCGCCAAACACTCTCGCCATGAGCATCTCGATAATTCCAGAGGGACGTGGGTGTATACCGTACTTCTTCCATAACATTTGTCCGTATAAGGTCTCTACACATTTCGAGGACATCTGCCGTTTTTCCCACTCGGTGTAGGGATCCGGAACTAGGTCGGGGTATGGGCCTTGCAGTTTAATTCTAAGTTTATCGTGAGGGAATAAGATATCTGGGTCTGATTCTACGCTGGTAGGTGCAGAATCGGCTTCTTCAATGTCGACAAAGTCCGATTCCCCGCTCTCGTCACCTTCGTTCTTGTCCTCCTCGACATCAAAAAACGAAGTGAAAGGCAAAGAGCGACGAGTAGACGGCGTACAAGGAGTTATAGGAGGTCGAACAGGAGGTCGAACAGGAGGTTTCACGTAAGGGAAGAAAATGTGGTCGTCAATGAGCTCAAGGCGGCCATCCGGCGACAGCACACGCTTGACTTCACGAAGTACGAATTCCCATCTATCATATGGAATACACAAAAAGAGGTTCGCCATTCTGACGAAGTCGAACGAGTTATTAGCGAACGGAAGCTTGTATTTGACGCTAGACAGGTCGCCATAAGTACATACGCCAAATAAGAGGGGGTAGATCATGTGCGCACAAGTTTCCACGGACAAATGCAACATTGTCGGTGATCTTTTCGTCATCCCACAAGTCCATCAAGTCAAAACCAGTGACTTTCGTCCCATGTCCTCTCCATGCCGCAGCGGTTTCGAACACCCAACGGCCCTCTCCACAGCCCAGGTCAAGAACATTCAACGGCGGCTTCCTATCGTAGTCACGGAAAGAGGGCGTGTTTGACGTAAGTCGTTGTAGTAGACTCTCATTATAACGATCACTAAGGCGTGCCCGAATTAAATTAAAAAATTTTTAAAACAAGTACCACTTACTTTTCTAACAGGACAGTATCATATGCTTGCATGTACGGCGCCTCCTGAGGATAAGGATGAAGTGCCGTACCATGTCTCTGCCGGAAATGATTGTTCACTCGAAAACGATCCTCAACTCCGTCCTCTTCATCGGTTGCTGGGTGCTCTACTGTCATATCCCTCACCTCGAAAGGCCCAAACACGGATGATGCCGATCCAGAGGATGAAGGGTCAATGGGTAGTGAGGAAGTCGAAGTATTATAAAAAGGGCCTGAGCGGATGGACGCAAGCGACCTTTGCCATTTGACCTTGTTCAGAGAATTCATCACACGTCTTCCATGTACAGTAGGCCGTTCGTTTCCATTAGCGGGGCCAGGGGACTGCGAAGGCAGAATGTCGGGCTCTCGAGTGCGTTCCTTTGATAAACCCATTGCTGCAAAAGAGGGTATACCAGCGGAAGATGATGAGCGGGTGATATAAGGCTTGCGGGTCACCGAGCTTCGTGGAGATGAACTATATGAATATGAGCTGTAAAGCGGTGGTCGGACAGCAATACCCTTTTTCCGATGATGATATGGTCTTTCCGACTCTGGACTGGTCAGAAAGAAAGAAACAGGGTCAACCGAAGTAGAGAACATTATTCCGTAGGTTTTTAAAGGCGAAAATTGGCCAGAGGTGTGGACGTCCTTTTCTTTGTCGAAATTACACTTGAACAATGGACGCCTTGGTGTCTTCGTTACTTGGCCGAGTGGTGGCAATACACAGAACTTGACAGGCTACAATGGATAGTACAGATAGGTGTAATCAAAAGACATGGTCGACGTTGCCGTGTGGAAAGGAGAGTAGCCGCTGGAGTACGGCTTTCCGCCGGGTGGTGGTCTCTCATGAAATCCGATTCTATTCAGGGGCTAATCCGTTTTCGTAAAATCCCATAAAAATTTGTTAAGGTGCCAATACAGATTAAGGAGAACTAAAAGGAGAAATATTCCTCCTAATCTTCGTCTTTCCGTGGCGGGGGACCGCAAGGCTGGAGCATCCGCTGTGGTCGAGAAGAGTGTGAATACGATCACACACGAAAAAGGCACCAACGGCAAACCTCTGTCATTTCAAATTTGACACGACCAACAGCTTCTCCGTCGGCAATGGCTAAATATGACGTGAGTGTTGGATGACCAACGATAGATGCCAGGGTGTCCCGGTGTTGATGTGTTAGCCAGTCGCTGACGAGGTGAAGTTCGGTTTTAGCGCGGAAAATTAGTGGATCGCACTCACTACTTGGTCAGATCAGCATGCCCTTGTAGTACCAACATGTTAGGAACTGCCGAAACTAAGACGCAATAGACACTCACCAGTGCCGGTGTAACGAGCGTGAACTGGGCAAATACCATTAGAATCGTATTGGAAAATTTTCACAACTCAACTCACGGTGCTCCAATTGCGTGTTTGCTGTATACCTCAACTCTGAAGACTACTGCTCTAAGAAAACCTGTCGCTACAAAATTTATGGCGTACTCACCATGGTCGGTCGCAAAGTGAGATTTTAGTAGCACGTGCACGTGTCGCTCAAGTCGTTCAAAGGTTCGCGGCTGCAAATCCAAGCCCAAGCCCAAGTTCACGTTGTCCCAACTCTCTCCCTGTGGTAAGTATCAAGGCAAGGAGTCCATGGCAGTATGACAAGCGAAACAATCAAACTCAAGTCTAAACTGTCAACGCTCTCCTCATCCTTGGACGACCTCGAAGCACACCTCGAACCTCTCTTCGCTCAAAGTCTGCCCGAATCCATCATAGGCCTTGAAACTATCCAGCAGGCAAAGCTCCACGCGGTTCTGCCGTATCTCGTGTATGACTTGATTTTCAGTGCGTACAGATACTTCTCTGGACTGGGACTCGTTAACGATCATGATCAGTATATCTTAAATCGAAGGGTGTAGACCCGAAAACACATCCTGTGTTTGCTGAATTGGTGCGTTGCCTTTTTCTGCAGAATTTTTTTTATCTCAGATGTTCCTGTGAAAAGGACCGAGTACGCCAGTACTTCAACAAAATCACCAATGCAGAAGACCCGGTGAAGAGTGAGCAATCTTGACCTATATCCTATACCTCATTAACCGTCCCCGCCAAGAACGGACCGCTGTCGACAAAGCAGCCGCAGATCGCTTCATTAAACATGCCATTACTCAAGCAAAGAACGCAAAAATCCCAACAGCGTCAGTGCCTCTCTTCCCCCAGCCCGAAGCGGCCGCCGCCTCAATAAAAATCACGAAAAAGATGCGTGAGCGTGCGCAGTATGAAAAGGAACTGAAGAATGCCGATAAAATCGGTGATGAGGAAGATGGGTTGGAAGTGTGGGATAATGTGCCACCGGGTGTAGCTATGGACGTGGATAGCGTCGGGGAAGTCAAGAAAACCAAGAAAGTCAAGAAGTCACCGAAAGAAAAAGGGAAAAGCAAAGGCAAGGGAAAAGTGAAACAGATAGATGAGCTACCTCCCGTTGTAGTGGAGGAAGACGTCCCTAAAATAGGGACCAAGCGCAGACGACCGTCTATCGACCCTTTCGCTGGTATGTTCTTCTTATCTACCCTTCCTTGCTTGTGTGCAACTGTGATTCACCACAGGCTACGGAGACGATACCCCCGCGGTAGACGATCCAGCCGCAAAGCCCACGGATGATCAGGACACCCGTATCGACATCTCTGTAACCAATACCAACCAGATCGATTCTAACCAGAGTACACCAGCACCGACTGGAAGCGGCAAAAAGAGGAAGAAAAAGACCTGAGTACAATTTTCGCATTACAGATTAATAACATTCCATGTTCTACTTGACAAGACAGGTTGGTAAATAACAAAAATATATATGCGTCCCGCTACACGAGGAGTCCGTTTGGATTGACATCGCTACAAGTCAGAAGAAAAATACAACCAGCACCTTACATTATTCTGCATCCGTCGTTAGTATTTATATCAGTCGTCGCTGGCGTATTCGCCCCAGATATCCTTCTCCCACCTCCAACTGGAGACCACCACCTTGCACGCGGAGAGCGAGACGGCGTCGTCCCAGAAGTTTCGTCATCGTCCGAAACACCGCCATTAGAATCGTTTACCACCCGCCTCGTACTCAACTTGCGCCGCTTCTCCCTCGCAGCCCGCACAGCGTCTACGGTCTGCCACGAGTAAAATGTCTTCAACACCACCCTTCTATCGTCACACTCGTTCTGCCCAACCTTCAGATCTTCGCCGTCCCTCCCATCCAGATATCTCAGCTTCCTAGCATCATGTGACCGCCAGCCCATCCTCGGCCGGGTATTCGCCGAAAGCTCCTTGACGAGGCTTTCGCCCATCCCACGGCAATCGACCGCGACGACCTTTGCATCCACAGCTCGCCGCTTACAAGTCAGCCGAACAAACTCCTTCAGCACCGTTCCTGACATGTGGGTATTGTCCGCCTCGAGGACGTTCAATCGTGGACACCCACGCACGAGAGCGAGGAGAGCTTCGTTGCTGACATGAACGGCATACGAGATGACTAAATGTTCCAGCGCATGTCCAGGTTCTGCTTCGGGAGGCTGCTTGCCCACTGGGGAATCTGGTACAGGGCTCGGCGTGATGGTCGAGATGACCGCGTCAGTAATATTGGGTGCATCTTCGAGATCTAGCTTTCGGATGAACGGCGTAGTCTTCAGAAGGTGTATAAGCCCGGTATCCCGGAGTTCAGCGCCTATGGCTGCCATCTCCAAGAATTCCAGATGGGGCGTCGCGTGAGCCAAGTTAGAACATGCGATATCCGTCAACAGAACGCACGACGATAACAATATGTGACGAAGTTGAGTAATTCGCCTGCGATACCTCTTCAAATCACCAGCATCCCGACCGGCCTCGCGGGAAGTCAATAAAATGGTCTCCACTCCCAGACCTTCCTCTTCTTCACAGGACACAAATGCTTCTAATGACGAATTGTGCAGATGTCGGACGTAGCTCAGGTCCAAAACCTCGAGATAGGGTGCAGCTCTGCCAAGCGCTGCCATTGTGGCGTCGGTGATGTGCTTAAGTCCTGAGAGTCGCAGTTCCTGCAATAACAGATGATCTCCACGTAACGTAGCGGCGGCTGCGAGTGACTGTACACCACTGCCATCGACGCCCAAGCATCTGCTCAAATCTAGGGATGTCAGGCGAGGGCAGTAAGCTGCGAGGACATCGCAAGTGGTATTAGTGACCATGCAGAGTCCCTTCAAACATAATTTCTGCAAGGCAGGGGAGCGGATAAGGAGATGGTGCAAGGAGCGCGTGGTCAAACCTGCACAGCCCTGAAGATTAACAGATGTAAGCTGAGTATAAGATAAATGGCCTGTAGGTGATGGGAGAAGAGATAGATAGGCTGTGAGATCCGTTAAAGTCATAGAAAGAGCATTGACGTGTCCCGACATATCAAGGGTTCTAACAAAAGCGCCCGCAAATTCAGCGAGACGCAGGATAAGAGATGCGGGCATTCTGGGAAACGAACGAAGGTCGAGATCCTGCCATAGCTGCCCGTCGAAAACTAGGGCTTGCCAGGATTTGGATACCTATAATCTCATGTTAAAATGCGATTATCCACGAAGGCCTTCATCCAGCTTACTCTACTAAATTTGACAAGCTCTCGGATTCCTCTATCTCTCCCAACCCACCTGTTCTTCGTGGATGAGGCCCTCAAAACCGTCCATAAGCCTTCTCTTTCCCATCGCTGGTACTCCGCTTCATGCAAAGCAACTAACGATAAGAGAACTTGCAATCGCAACTCCTTGGGAAATTCTTCGAAATAATTGCGTACAACGATAGGAATAGGCTCAGAAACGACCGGGGTCACGACAGGGATCAAATCCAAAGCCGACACAGGCAGTGGTGATGAATAGGAACGAGCCTTGCCCTTCAAGACGTCATGAGGACGAGGGCAGAGGGGTAATCCGACGTCAATATCGAGATTCGATAGCGGGGCAGCGGTGGGGCTATATTTGCGCGCCTTTGAATCTCCACGCCAGGGAATGAAACAATTACCTGGCACAACGTCACCCGAATCGGGAGGAATGATGGCAATCTCAACCCGATCGCTGACAGGCGAGTCGAAAGCATCCTCACGTTTCTTGAACAAAAGCTTACGGGCAATATTGCTGGACCCCTTGGGTGGTTCGACCCTTCCTTTAATGTTTGACATGGAGAGCGTAGCAAGGGAAGGCGCAGAATGAATGGACAAATTGGACAAAGACCGATGCCGAGAGGGCATACTTCTCACATTGGGAGGTGCATCAGTCACGACGGGCGGAGAGGTGACCCCGCTGGTCGGGTTTGGCGGACTTGAGTCTGTGATCGTGACTGTCAGTGAACCAAAACCTGACTCGTACGAAGACGGTCCTGGCGGCGGTGTAATTAGCCCAGGCGAGGGCCAACCCACTTTGTCATAGCCAAATTCGGTAGGAGAGAAAGCCAATGGAGGCAGAGTTGGGGGGACTTCCTTGCCTTTGTCCTTTCTGACCATGAGAGAATCGTTCATAGAATCGTCGTCGTGATCAAATAACATAAGATCATGACCCATGGCCAATTGAGGAGGCTCGAAAGGGAAAGAGGAAGGGGGTAATGAAGAAGGACTATGAAGACGAACATCGGCCTGACTTGAGGGACCTGCCTCGGGCGGCGACATGTCAAACACATCGTATGGGTTATCAACCATGGTCGGGATAGGCATTGGCTTTGATACCCCCTTGCCCTTCCCCCCTTTGCCCACGAAGCCCTCCTCACGACTCATGTCCTGGGCGTCAAAATGATCCGAAGGTGGTACTGGATACCGAACCTCGAGTGAGGATATAGTAGAATCAAGATGTCTGGGTGATTCCTCGAGAATAAGAGACCCCTCGAAGCTATCAAACTGAAAGACGGATTCAACGTTATCGATGTCATGCGGACGGCTCATGGTCAGAGAGCCTCGTTTAAGTATTCTAGGGGCTCCAAATGATGAGCAGATATACAGAAAAAGGCAAAAGTACAGCAGCTAGAAACCAAGAGTGAAACGAAAACTGAGAGTAAGGAGGTGGTGACACGCTCCGAGCCAGTGAGCCCTTTTAGCACATGCACAAGTACAAAAACAGTCAAGTCCAAACTGGGTATATCCTGGCTGTCGAGGCTTGGTCATGAATGCACACGATGATGATGGAGATTACATTCTCAATTCCTATCTGTCGGGAGCGAGCAGCAATATAAAGTTATTCTGTTAAATAATTTTTAATTGACAGCAACGATAAATCCAACAAACGACCAAGGCGGGGGGAGGGGACAAAAAAAAAAGGAGGAACTTTAAAAAATAAAGTAAGTACCAATGCAATCATGATTAAGATAGCAGGAATGGACAACGGACAGAATAGGGTGGTGATAAAAGGAAAGGGGTGGTTGTTTTTCAAGCCGCACTCTTCGGGTTCTCCTTAGCAGTCTTCCAGTTCGAAGTAGCCATTTTGAATCTTTTACACACGGTTAGCGCTCGGAGAGATGTGAATGATGGTAACAAATACCTCTCCTGGTGAGTAATATCAGGCTCCGACTCCTTCAACCTGCCCATTTCCGATTGCATAAACTTGTTAAACGCGCTGAGTTTTTTCTTCCCTCCGCCACCAGAAGACTTGGCTAGAACCAACGTCGCGTCAGCCGAGTCCAAACATCAACGGCAAAAATCTACGTACCTTTCTTGGCAGGTTTCTCAGCAGCTGCTTTAGTTTCCGTGCGTGGAGCCATCGATCAAGGTAGTATCGAGCGGTATACAAAAAGGGGGTGAAACTTTCAAGTCGCACAGGGTCAAACTGGAGCACGAAAAAGATCACACGTTAGAATAATAAGACTGAAAAATATAGCAAGGATAATAATGCTGACCAGAAAGAGATCAAGTAAATTTCTGGTTGAGACGAAGTGTGAGGATGTTGTGGTAAGTGGGAGAGGAGTTGGGGCGCATTTTCGTCCAACTGGGCGGAGCTTATACGAGGGATTCAACTGACAGACTTCGATCGAGGTCAACGCGCATATATCCGGACCCCCAGACACTCCTTCGTGTCTCAAATCATAAATTCAACTACACCACTTCCTTCTAGAATAAAAAATAAAAAAGTACTCCAGAAATGCTTATTCATTCTGCTCAGTAAATATACATAATAGAGGACTCTATATGAGACTTTTGAACACCTAGCTAACTGGCAGGGGTACTCGTGAGGTCTGTGCGGCCGTGTCACGGGACCAAAGGGTTAGCAAACAGTCGCGTCGCGTGTACATTGATGCCACAGGGGCAACTATGTAACTAGATCCCTGCTTCCCTTGATCCTGTTGTAGACCGTCCAATACCAGTACCAGCCACCCCCTCAATCATACTAGCGCCGCTAATGATGCCGGTAGTGGCGATTAAAAAGTTTCGACCTATGGAATGTTCAACATTGTATCTATTTTTTTCAAAAAAGTAAATACCTCGATTTTGACGACCAACCCATCTGAGAGCAGCAATTTCGGTGTAAGTACAACCACCGAGGAAAAACACTACGGTCGTTGTCGTTTGCTCGCTAGGGAGATCTGTGGGAACATAGTTAATTTTGGACGTTTGGCATCACGGTAGGACTCACGTAAAGAAGTCATGGGTGAGACCCCCGAATCAATCTTGCCAGCGCCTTTTTGCACAATGTCAAATGTCTCCCCAGGGATGCTTGCCAACACGTCCTCGAACCCTTTCCAACCGACGATGGGATGGGCCTGCACTTTACCCACTCCAGACGCCTTGCCTTTTTTATTTGCATCTTCCCCTCCGTTCTCCTTATCTCCAGCAGGGTTGCTTAGCACACCTCCTTTTTGTGCGACACACTGGACAAGCCGGACACTTATGGGAGCGTAACCGGAATACACGAAACTGATATCGTTCTCGACCTCGTCAAGCGATTCTGGATTGTCGTCGATGAGGAGACGAAGGCTTTTACGGAGGGAAGTGAAAGGGTATTTTGATGCGGCCATTGACGACGGCGCAGACGGTGGTAATGGGGAGGGTAGTAGTATCCCCAATGGTGGAGCAGCTAAAGACAGCAGTAAAGGTAAGAAATTGTAGCCGTATGCCTGGAGTACGCGCATCAAGGCATGAAGAACTAGAGTATAGCAGGGACGACAAACCTGCAAAATTTCCCGATTCAGGTTTTCGAGTGCTTTGGCTTTTACGCCTCCCCCAGTTATGCTTGCTAGGCAAAGTAATCTCAAAACAACCTGCATTTCAGCACCTTGAGCGACCAGTTCTTCGATGGCAGTGATCTGTCCGGTCAAATCATATGACGCGAGGAGATCTCAGAAGGGGAATGCACGTCAGATATGGATATAGCCTTTGAAGTGGGCGACAGACATACTTTGTTGTATTTCTAGTGACTTGTTGAACTGTTCTGTTCTTGTCATGGGTACTAACATCTCCGACAGACCAGTGTCTAGCGTCCTATGAGTGAGGGATCACATGGTGTATCATAATACTCACGAAGTCTGAGAGACTGGTGTTCAGTCTGCAACCCGCCTAATTTCCCCACGAAGTCACGCAATTGGGCAACTGTTTTTGCTTGAAGGCGAGCCTACAGAATATTGGCTTCACCACTTAATACGCGTTGTGTTCCACTCACCTTGTAGTCCTCGTCTAACCGACGTGCTACACGGTTGAGCCTCTTACCCACAGAGGAGAAGTTCAGGTCTCTCAATTCAGAGAATAAAGGATCCGTTGAGGTGGTTAAATGGTGCTTCTTCTTGTTGTCTTTTCGAAGAGCTGCTACAGGGGCAGGAGCTGCTGGCGAAGTTGAAGGTCCCGAACTCGCGGGCGCTGGAGCAGCCGGTGGCGATAAAAGAGACACCGGTAATTCAACCTGGGCTGTAGGTCAATCAGTAATTGGGTGAAAAAGAAAGAAAGAAATTCACAATTCTTAATTCCAATCAATTCGTCAACGAGGCCCTGGTACGTGAGCTGCGTTAACAGTGGTGTTATCATGTCGACCCGACGGTCCAGAATGATGAGAGAGTCGACTTTATGCGTTAACAGAGTGTCAGGCGTGGTCGAGGTGCTCGATTGTGGAGGGTGACGAGTCAACAGAGCTGCAAGACGCTGGAATGATTGTGTGAATATAACATTAGACGGAGCGAGTCTTGGGGCTCACAGCCGCGTAGTCCCCCTTACCGACTATCCGAGGAAAGAACCCATATAGCATCTGAAACGTAGTCAAAGCTTGAGCTGCATCATAGATCACTGTTTCGTCCCCGTCCTAAACATCATGAATTAGCGTATATAAGACTCGAGATTATTACACGTACGGCCCACAGCTCTTTGAATGCGCTGTCATTCTCGAGTGAGGCAACGTCCTCTGCTATTGGGATGAATTGTAGGTTGAAAGCCGAGATGACCACGTCTCCTAGAACGCCCTCTTCCTCCAGTATCCGACTGACAAGGATAGATGTTCGTGGCACGAGAAAGATGGTATAAGAGTGCTTTTGTGTTTCTCGGTTATGCCTCTTGATATGATCTTACCATTGGATTGAGTTGTGGACAAAAGCCAGTTCTGATGGCCTTGACATACCAGCTATGATTTTGACGTATTTTATCAATGGTCGGCACAAGTAAACAATATTCGATGTGGTGGATGTCAGGGGCCCCGATTCGAGCCAGAACATTTTATCTACACCATGATGCTAGTCTTTTGTTTCAGTAAATTGCAGAAAATTCACGAGGGACCAAACGACACCTTGAGTAACGCAACTTCCGTGACCAGACCAAGAGGACCGGAAAGAGAAGGGTCGAGTACGAGGGTCTTTGCACCATTTACCTAGATCTTATTTGTTGAAACCCTGTTGAACTAAGGGGACGACATGACAGCAAACCGAGTTCAGAGCATCAACCAGAGCCTTCTTGGCAATTTCCTTCAAAAGATTGATGTCTAGAGACGTTTCATTGCCCTGCGCAGGCGATTGTTCGTCCACCACTGACGTCGAGGCTGCAGCCATATGATCGGTCGAAAACCGCAATACGCTGATTCACGTGCCTTCGATAAAATTATTGATACAATAATGTTACATGTAACCAACTCGTCTCTAGATTGAGTTCCGTCGTACACTCCGGCCCTGCTTTCTCCCCGTCGTCGACGTATCCTTGCCATCGATGAACGCTGAAGGCAACCGCCCTTCTTCATCCCATCTCCCAAGCATGTCCATTGCCCCAGTGTACCCCTTCTTCTGTATCTCCTCGAATTGACTGAATTGAAGGGTGCCATACTACCCCTCATATTTAGAAGTGTTCACCACATCATTAAATCGCTATCACTCACTTCTTGAACAGGTATGGACATGTATAAACACCCTCGCGCAACCTTGGCGTCTTCCAGAGTCTTCACGCTCGACACACTGATTGAATAGTGAGGGAATGGCAAAAGTGAATCTGAAACGAACTTACTACGCCAGACGACTCTGTATTTCTGTGATTGCTGGCACATTTCGTGCACTGGAAAACGGGTTCCATCTGTTGACTAATACCCACCATCCCGACACTGTATCTCCAAAGTTACGAGGCGAGTTATCATCGATCTTTCAAATGTTTCAACATTCCTCTTCAACCGGTCTAACAAGCGAAGCACTTACGGAACCAACGTCTGCCGCGAAGACTACACTAGCACCCATAGAAAACATTGCCGATACCTTTCATCCAGAGATTCATAAAGCATAGATTCGGACCGCTGACACCACATACCGGTAAGTTGTCCACTGATAGAAGAAGTCAGATAATAACATTTCTGCTATCGCAGATCTAACTGACCGTATCCTCCATCAACGAGCATACTGCCGTTATCACAGAGAGGAGGGAGGAGTCCGATCAGAGTCATGGAAGCTCCTATGAAAATAGTTGTATAAAATTTCAGTTATATCACAGTAGTACTCACGGATAAACCTCCAAGCATAGCCAGTCTCATGGATCTCCATCCGCGAAGTATTAATATTAGTAGTGTTGCAAAAGAATGGCAACCACATATCCTCAATGTGGAGGTCGTAAAATGCCTAAATAGATTAAGTGTGTTACTAAGAAATATTGTAGTTAAAGAATGAAGCATGATACTTTGTATATTGCTCGGTTGAATTCATGACCCTGAGACATTACGTTGATTAAGAAAATAAAAAGATGCAGGGAAGTACTCACAGTAGTGTAGGCAACGATGGGATACGTGACATCAGACAGAATCCGCCATATGTTTCCCATTCTACTACTGAATTGCTTGACTCGGCCTGCACTGGATAGAATGTCGCCTTCACGTGCATAGAGGCCACCAACAAAAGCCCCAATACTTGTGCCTGCAGGATTTCAGAGCCCGTCCACGGACCTGATACGAGACTTGATACGAGACTCACCAGCAATGTGATCGATTGGGATACCATATTCCTCCAGTGCGCGGATCACGCCCTAGCTCTACTCAGTTTTTACTAAAGTGCAGGGCAAAATTTATTCACCAGGTGAGATATCCCACGAGCACCTGTCCAAAATAAAACGTTAGGAATGAAAAGTGCTACTATTCCGCACATACCTCCACCACCTAAGACAACTCCGATGGATCTGCCACAGATTCTTCTCGCCAGCCGTGCAAAGTCACTTTTATGAGTAGGCCGTTGAGGACGAGGATCTGCAGCAGCGCCACGATACTTCTGGATCTCACTTTGTACTTTGTCTTTCAAGTTTTTGAGAGCCGTCACAGCACCTGGACCCTGTGAGAAGGGAGTAGATTTGGGTACGGTCAAAACCAAGCCCTGGGCGTAACATTATCAACTGTCTGTTACGACATAAAATCCACAGCAACCACGTACCGGAAGTTCAACATGAATGTGTTGATGAACCCATGGTCGATTCTAAACTAAGTCAAGAGAGTACAGGGCATGAAAAGGTAATCGTTGCACCTTGAGCCATTCTCGGGTTGACCCCGGTACGACGGAGCGGTCCGGGTGCAGTAAAACAAGCTCCTTTCGGGCGGTAGTCTTCATAGAGAGCAGAAGCCGTTCGTATTCACCAATACTGGGGTCGTCTCCCACCCCAATCACCATTACACAATCTGCCTTGATCGAAAATGTATAAAACTGACAACTCCAGAGATCAGAACTTACCTGACGAATGCAAGTTTGCGTCCAGGAGCTGCCGACCGGCGAATCAGCGACATACAAGACTGTTCGATATCGTTGCTCCTGGTCTGCTAACCACCCCGCTGCCTTGAGCTTTCCCATTCGGGTAAACGCATGACGACCGAGATGACTTGAGATAGATGCCTGGTTGAGATACGAGGTAGAGGCGCCGATGGTTTCCAGAGCTGCCTGCAACTTCCGAGCAAAGGCATCAATCGGGACGCTCCGAGACGCGGGTATCACCGCCACTGTCTTGAGGTTAGTATTGTTGTGTCCTAATTCCGAAAGAACATTTCTTGACTGCGCATTAGATGAAGAGTCGACCTCGTCTCTAACACGCGAGGCGATCATCCGGAGGAGTCTAGTCTCAGCCGGTAAGTCACGGGGGACGTAGAACATTAGAAGATCCACTTACTGTGCGGTAGTTTGCGGATTTCTATTCAGTAATGGTGTTAGCGCTCGTGACTTCTGGGTGATCCTACTCACCGAGAGGAAATAGCGTTGAAAAGTGTTTGTGGCATGCGAATGAGTTCAGTATCACGAATTGCATGCACAGTGGTTCTCCGAGGTGAACTGGTAATAACGTCGAGCTCGCCAACAGTATCGCCCTGTCCATATTCTCCTACGATGGTTACACCACCAACCTTGGTTTCGGATATTGCTCGAAGACGGCCATTAATTACGATATAAAAACTGTCGCTAGCATCTTGCGGACGCCATAAAACCTGACCAGCATTGACATGCATCCAATCTAGTGATGCATCGATATGTAGAACTTCGTTTCAAAAATCAGCACGGTTGCACAAAAACATACTCAATAGGATGGCATACCGAGTGGCGACAACATTGATATGAGACGCTTTGCAAGGGTGAGAAGCACGATAGGACTCTTTTCGAGTAAACGTTCCAGGGCGTGGGAGGGTAGAAACCCGACATAGGTGTCTGTCTTTGCCTTGATGTCTACGTATGAAGCGGTATTGCACAATGAAGCTTTGGTAATGGAAGTAATTAGCTCGAGCCACAAATACAAGAGGTACGACTCGCCAAGGTAACCTGCAATGCCACCGGGCTTTACTGTGAAAAGAAGTTTCTGGTGCTGATGACCGTCATGCTTCGTATTTAGATGGGGTCGTGAACCAGCGTGAGTGGACATTGTTTCTGCCATTTTGCGCTCGACAGGTAATAGGATATCAAGGAAACCCTCGATGACATAGAATAAACCTACAGCCGGTTAAGGCGTGTCAAATATCAAACGAATTCAGAGAATGACCGACCTGTGTTTATCTCCCCGGCGCTCGCCAATGTTGACCCGGCGGAGAAAAACAAAATTTCCACTTCGTTATCCAAACCACTCATATACCCTGCCGAGACCATGGTCGACGAACCACCCGTCATACTAGAACTATCATCTCCGATGTCTAGCAGGGACAATGATCCGAAAGAGGAGCTAAAAATACCACCCGTTGGTGAACGTCCGCCGTCAGCAGGGGGGAAACCAGGAGAAGCTTCGACAGAATCATTTCCGCTCAGTGGCGGCTGTAAAAGTCCGATCGACTTGGCGATACAAGACATGACTTCTTCCCGGAGGTCGAAATCATCTCCAGATAACCGCGCCGAATTTGAATTTACTATATCATCGCTTTCAGAAAGGCGGCCGATACGTGGTGTGCTCAAACTGCCAAGTGATCGCCCAAGAGGACGGTAGGTATCACCCATGCCTGTGGTATGCAGATCGCCAGCATGAACCAAATGTCGGGAAGAACGTGCTCGCATAGGTACGGGCATTGAAGAGGGACTGTCGGATATTTTACCAGTCGGTAGAATTGAAGGCTTTACCTTAGGTGATATCGTGGTTGGAGATTCTGTATCAGCATACTCAGCCTCAGTATATAAAGCAGTTTTCCTGCCGCCGTCAAAACGCTGTCGCAGATATTGGAGGCCACCTCCTTCGTAAAATGATGCAGGTAAAGGATGGCAAGCAATGTCATTGATGGCTTTCTCAGTCCGAAGGACCTCAGCCGTTAGGCCTAGATATTTATGTGCAGCATTGAATGTCACTCGTGAAAAACGCGTCAAAATCACTGAAGTCGAATAATCAGAATTAATACCTCTGGATGCAAGGTAAATATTCACCTTGAACGATATGTCCGGTAGCTTTAGGAAACTTCTTAGTCAGTCTGCGAAACGCCTCGGCAGGTATCACGGCTAAAGTTGTGTCCTCAACAGCCCGAGCCACCACACCATGATGAATCTGCGTATGAACCTGCGTTGCGCGAGCAGGACCTTTACGAGCGAAGGGCGGCAGGGGCGATTCTAACTCGTTATAGCGGGATTGAGGTGCCGACGGCGTCCGAGGCGAGATAGAGCCGGCTGCGTGGACCGTGGAAGCAGATGAGGAATCTGATGATCGCCTATTATGACTCCTGGGCGTTTTCAGATCAAGGGCAGATACATCAGAATTCGCTCGTTGTGTACGACCGCGAAATAAACCGGGAAGGCTATTGGCGTGTGCATTCTCGTCGTCCATCGCCTGAGAAGGGTCTGTATCTTGCCAACTCATCTTGACGTCTTCCGTGAAGAGACTAAGGATGGTGAAGAGACTGGAGAGGGTTCCCCCGCTGCCAACCTCGTTCAATAACTGGTACCCATTCATGTCTTCTTCATCCCATGATCCTTTCTGTTCCGTCACAGGTTTACCTGTCTGAGCAAACACTTGCACCATGCCATCTACAACACAATAAAAACTTTTATCCTGGTCGAGTGAGATACTATCTCCCGCGATCAGTCTCCTTGTTTGCAAATGCCTCGCAAGTTCGTGGAAGACCTGTCGTAGTCATCAGTGACAACAATGTTTTGTCTGAAAGGGAATGCGACAAACTGGTTTTTCCAAGAACCCAAAGACACGAATGGCTTGTAGAAAGTCATCGAGATAATTATGGAAGGCAGGTGGGGGCTCGGTAGTGTTCACATCGGGGTGGAGTTCATTTGCATCGGCTTTGGCCAACGGGGGCTCCTTCAGCTGGGTATAGTCATTAAGGTAACGAAAACGTATCCAATAGTTTACTACGACAGCAGACAGCGCAAACATAATAGCAAAAGACCAGAAGTTGAGCTGCGAAACACCCGGCATAAGTAAAGCACTAAAGAGATAGATGGGATGCTTACAGTCAATGTCATAGAATAGGACAGTGCCGCATAGATTAATCGCGGTATAGTGATCGTCGCAAAGGCAATCAGCGCTTTAGCCCATGATAACAACCATACTGTGTGACTTGTATACTTATTTGAATGGAGTGTAGATCGATGTACACGTACGAATGACCCAAAAGCATGCCGAAAGCAGGGAAACAAGGGGATGTCTGTCGTAATCCGCCGCTTCTGCAGGTATTTCCATAACTGCTTTCGAGAATGGTGTTCAGCCTGAGCTGGGGGGATGAACTGCAAAACCAGAGTATTATTATAATGTAGTTCAGCCAGCTAGAAGAGAGTTCCGGGTCAGCTTCGAGAACAGAGTCGGACCGAACAAGTGACGTCACGTGTCAGTCGCAATGGCGTAAAATCAATTTACACCAACGGGTATCGTAGAAATACATAAAATGAAAGGAACGAGCACATAACTAGCCCGAAAGTACAATAAATAAATGAAAAGGGTGTAGCCCGTGTGGGTAAAAGTTTTAAAACCCAAACAACCTGAATATCAGATACAACGTCGATCCGATAAAGCGAATGGCAGATAATCCGGCCCTATCGGTGCGAATATACGTCAGAAAGCAGCATACAAGGCAGCGCTACGAAGAATACGCACAATGCTATAAAGAGCACGGTAAGATACGGATTGAACGTCGTGTTAGCCGTCGTCTCCACATGTTTAGTGACCCAATTCGTGAATGCGGTGGACGTGAAAACGACAATCATCAACCTATCACGGTCTTCATCAGAAACCGAACGTAATAGTAACTCATCCAAACGCACATGTTAGTTCCGACCCATGCCATTACGACATTTGTCCTGCTGTTTCGGTCATGGTCAGCCTGCTTTGTGGCAGCGTCGCGATGCTGTTTCTCAGGAGGGGGCTTTATCTTCAGTGCGCTACGTGAGGCAGTCCATAGATGGTCAACGTCTTCCCGTGCAGTCGGTAATTCCAGTTCCATGACTACATGGCCGTCTTCGCCTTTGACTTTCTTCGCACCGCCTAGGTCTTTCGTGGAACCGTTGTCACCTTTGGTGCCCCTGATATAATATTATTGTTGACGATATACGAGTCATAAAGAACGAAATGTGACTAACCAAGTAACGTCATGGAGATTGCACATCGCATACATCACTGCAATGTACAAAATGTCCCTTAGTCTAATGATGTAGCATGTCGTTCAAGCAAAACCTTACTCAGAATGTTGACATCTAATTATCATAATCAGTGGCCGAAGGTCTGAACGAGATGATTCAACTCACAGCTTGGCAATAGGAACATATATTGAATGAACGAAGTGAACATGTGCCATGGCTCGAAGTGCATGAATGAGCTGACGAAGTATAGACCATAGGTGGCGGCCAGTGAGATCACAATGTCCCGGAAAGTGTTGTTAGTCCTCAAAAGCCTAATTCGCGTCAGCTTTGTCTTCCAAGCGCGTAATGTGGGACTAACTCAGGGAAATCTTTCCAGCCAGCGACTGTATGTGGGACGGCTAGATACACAGTATACCCCGCAGACCATAAAGCGATAATATTGCAGAGGCCAAAAAGAACTATCGCAATGACATACGTCCATTTGGAACCCTGAATTCACGGGTTAGTCATCTACTCATGAGTCAACCGATTCATGCAACATGACTTGCCTGTGGTCGATTTCCCAGCGAACACACGGTGACAACGAAGAGAAGGGCAATGTAAAGCTAGAATAGGTAATGTGAGACGCAATCATACTTGCATTTAGAGGTCTGTTAACCTTGAGGAAGACTTCGAACACGGCCTGACCAGCACCCTGACTCAAAAAACTAAACGCGTCGGTTTTAGGACTTGCCGTAGCGGAAGAAACAAGCTATTGCGGTACACGCTGATAAGCACACAGCCAGTCCAAACGACAAGAATAACTCACGAAAAAGAAAGCGAGATAGAAATTGGCAAGGGACGTCCACGTGAATATAAGCTGCACAGCATTGTAGATGAATTCGAGCTACAGGTACTGCAAGTTAAAGGCGATTTGCGCGATTTGAACGTAAGTTTCATACCTGGAGAACAATTTTCCTGAAAAAATTCTGCCCAGAAGTCCATATCCTGTACTGGAAGACCGTGGCATGGATTGAGGCGAAGAGCGATCCATTCAACCAACGCCGGCGCTGGGAGATAAATTCCGGTACCTGCACGAAGCAAAATCAGGCTTAATTGGATCAAGATCTAAGCTCATGACCATGCTTACTGTGGTAGGAACGTCAGTAGAGGCTTTCGCACTCTTGACATATTTCAAGCTTTCAAGAGTCAGACAAGAAAACAACAGAGCATTGTTTGGAACTTACATCCACCCCTCGCGCTTCTTGGTCACGATCTCGAAACACAAAATTCGATCCTCAGCTAGGTACATGTTCCGCTCTGCGACCGAAATCATTAATATTACTCAAGTTACGTTAGTTAATACTGACCAAATAGTCCGGCACCTGTGCTTCCCCCTCCATGCATGGTCTCGCCTTTAAAATAAGATGCGAGTGGACCTTTGCCGTTTGGTCCATTAAGGAGGGCCTTATATCTATATGCACTAAAAGCGCCAGGAAGGACGCTGATGTAACCAAAAACACTCTGGGATAATGTTGTGGGTGACAAGCAGCGGCGGTTCCGTGTCAGGTACGAACCTCGAGAGGCTTGTCCAGGATGTTCGACATCTTGTACTGCACGTGCGCACACGGTCAGTGAAACAACCGACATGTAAGAACCTTATGCTGACCTCGAAGTTTTGTGAAGCGGCTAAAGGGCTAGTAAGAAGAAGGCCACATCCCCTGCCTGTGTCCACGCAGATTCTATACATTTTCGAAGGGTTAGCTACGAAGGACAGGATGATAAAAATTTGCATACTCTCCGCATGCGCCCCCAACGTTAGGATGCTTATCAAAGCCTATCGATCTGGAATTAGTTTAGCTATCCAAGTCATAGGGGTAATAATTACATTTCCAAAGTTCATAGATGGAGGTCCCCGTAGGCTTAGTGCCTACGTCCAAAAGAACGCACACTAAATGTGCGGTTAGAATAAACGGTTTCGATGGAGCAGAGCAGCTAACCATTGGGTTTTAGAAGGGGGCAACACGCGTTAAAGGCCCATCGATGGGAATTGAGCTTCTTTTTATTCTGCTCTTTCAAGCAGAATATAATCTGGACGGGACACGCTCCTGTTGACACCTCGCCAGAGTCACTAACAACAACGTTAGTTGTGTACCTGCAGAGACAGTTAGTTATGCCCACTGAGGAAAGAATGAATTCGTGACTGACTCGTAAATATGCGCAGTAACATCATCCCCTCCGACGGAGTCCTTGGCGATACCTTCCTGATAGCATCCCATCTATATTTAGAATTGAGTTGCAGAAGACACAGATGGAGACCATACTTGAAGCTCACAAGACTGAGAACTTGTAGTGTTCGTTTATTGACTTTGCTTCGCCCATCAGAAACGATGCAGACGACGACCTTTTTCCACCCATCTGGACCCCAAGTCTTGGAGCGAGCGCGGCCACATAAATGAGCTATGTTTTTGATGACGCTACGAACATAGGTCATAAAAAAAGTAAGCATAAATGAAAGACTTACGAGTTCATAGTCCTGACAAAAAGCACCTCGTCCTCATTGTACATAGTCATGACAATGAAAAGCTCTGTCTCGCGACCGTAGAGGTAAGGCCTCAAGGTATACTTAGAGGACATGAAGTCATCGGGGTCACATGTAGCCGCGGTGTATCTCATCTTTGTATACTCCTCGATGTCGCTCTTACCATTGGGTATGATATGGGAGGGAACCTGCATGTCCAGAACAAGATTACCGTGCAGTAATTTGACCTGGCGTACGGATCTATGTCTCATCATCTTTTCCCTGGCGACGGAGTAGCCTGCAGAGCTCTGGTCTCTGTACATGCCTGGCCTTCCTTGGATAGGAGGATAATTCTGGTAGGGCATGGCAGGGACAGGTGGAACGTTGTGCACCTCAACCTGGCTCATCTCGTATGGATTAAGATGGACTTGAGAGCCGCCATAGTTACTTTGAAAAGATTTAGTCGATTTAGCATCATAGGCAGTTGACTGATCTTCGTATTCATTGTACGACGAGGTATTCAGATGTTGAGGGGGGTATTCTGGGGCATATGGGTGTTGGGAATAGCTGGTGGGTGCCTGTGGTTTGATGTACTCATAATTGTTATCAGGCTCTGGGTATACGGATTGAGTTGAATAATAAGATTCGTGATCTTGACGGTGATAAGCCATAGAGAGCGTAATGAAGAGAACGGACGGGCTAGAGCCCAAGGAAAGAGAAAAGTTGGAACAGAATGCCTTTTCTGGGTGATGACTACTTGAAATTTTTGGAACATCGTGGTCAACGTCAACGACAACGTCAACGTCAAAGTCAAAGTCATCCTTACGGCTATGTTGAACGTTGAACCCGCAGTTTACTTTCAAGGGACCATGCTACAGCCTTGAGGTGTACATATAACATTTATACGAAAAATATATTTAAGCCGAGTAGTGTTTTGGTTTGGCTGTGTTGTTCTAAAACAAGAGTAGTCAGTCAGCCCTTTGTCTTGCTTTTCGTCTTTGTTCCCTTCTCGTGTACTAGTTACCCCTCTTCCTTTCAACATCTTATAATTCTCAAAATCTCAACTCTTATTGCAATAGGTCAGTGTTACTCTCCGTTTTCACCTCTTTTTACCCTTTTTTTTTTTTGCTGGAATCGTCAAGTCGAACCATCTTTTGTGCCTCAAGGATGCCTCATTTTCTCAGCGAGGTGGCATGTTGGCTCCATGGTCCAGAGCGCTCTACTCATCTTTGGAAACTTCTCGCCCATGCCACCCTGTGTTCTTGCTGAGGTCTTCGCTAGTCGCTCAGATCAATTATTATCCGCAATGACGTGTAACCTGTTTGGACATCGTCTGATACACATGCTCACCATCCTGCACCGGCCACTAGAAAGCCTTTAGTCTCTTCCCTTTTTTTCACTTTTTCATACCTTCCCTCTTCCCACCACATACTCACATACTCCTTTTCGTTAGATCCGCTTATCATCCGAAATGGCCGACAACTCAGCTCACAGAATCGACCTCCGTGTTGGTGGAAAGTACAGGCTCGGCAAGAAGATTGGTTCAGGCTCCTTTGGTTGGTTCCATCTCGGTCCATCCATTCTCATCGGCTTAGCAATCTTTCACAGGTGATATCTATCTTGGTATCAACATCATATCCGGGGAAGAAGTCGCCATAAAACTCGAATCTGTTAAGGCTAAGCATCCTCAGCTCGAGTACGAATCCAAAGTCTACAAAACTTTGGCCGGTGGCGTCGGTGTGCCCTTCGTTAGATGGTTTGGAACCGAGTGCGATTATAACGCCATGGTTCTTGACCTTCTCGGCCCCTCGCTTGAGGACTTGTTCAACTTCTGCAACCGCAAGTTCAGCTTGAAGACTGTTTTGTTGCTTGCGGATCAGCTGGTGAGCCTTTTCGTGCCTTTTCATTTCCGCATTCTGACCAATCTTGTAGATTTCACGTATCGAATACATACACTCTCGCAACTTTATCCATCGTGACATCAAACCCGACAATTTTCTCATGGGAATCGGAAAGCGTGGGAATCAGGTCAATGTCATCGACTTTGGTCTTGCCAAGAAGTTTCGGGACCCGAAGACTCATCTCCACATCCCGTATAGGGAGAACAAGAACTTGACTGGAACTGCGCGTTACACGTCAATTAACACCCACTTGGGCGTTGAGCAAGCGCGCCGAGACGATCTCGAGTCCCTTGCTTATGTATTGATGTACTTCCTTCGTGGCGCTCTTCCTTGGCAGGGCCTCAAGGCTGCTACCAAAAAGCAGAAATACGACCGGATCATGGAGAAGAAAATGACTACTCCGACTGATCTTCTCTGCCGTGGTTTCCCCAACGAGTTCGGCATTTTCCTCAACTACACTAGGGCCCTTCGTTTCGATGACAAGCCGGACTATTCCTACCTGCGCAAGCTCTTCAGAGATCTCTTTGTTAGAGAAGGATTCCAATACGACTATGTCTTCGATTGGAGTGTCCAGAGGGGTGCCCCTGAAGACAATGGTGCAGGGACCAGCGCGAGAGGCCATACTGGTAGAAGGAAAGTAGTTCAAGAAGATGATGAACAGCACCGCGCCAGCGACCGAATGTAAGTACAACAGGCGCCTGTCAGCGTGCAATTGCTTGACGCCTAGTCTACTGTAGGCTCCGTTCGCACACTCGTCAGGCACAGCAGGCGGGCCCCGGAGCTGGAGCCGTAGGTCAACAACGTGTCAGGAGAGACGGCGACATGTGGTAAGCAGCTGGGCGACTACGGGGGTCGTTGTCAGTGCTTCGCGCGTCCCGAACGCGGTCAGGTGTAGGGAATGGGAAATTAGAGTGTGGATGTGTTTGGTACGGTCTCGGTGCGACATTCCCTGACCATCAGGATTCGCGTAGGAGAAGATGTGTTTGGAGGGGTTGGTTGGGGCACGTCCGGTCTCGTCGGGTCCCGAGAGTGCACGCGGCTTCCGTTTTTTACTCTCAACCACTGTCAAGGACCCCGCTTTTCGTACGCCGGCAATTCTGCTTCGACCTGGAATCTGGTCCCCTCACAAGTTTATATACATTACACACACACCATCAATACGCAGGTTTGCTATCACTCCATTTTTATCTTATACGGACGCTCTTTTCTTTTCACGTTACTCCTGATTCCCTGATCCTCATACCGAGAAGGGGAATCGGAGCGACCGCTTCATTCCTATCTCCATCCACGCACACGTATATCGCGCCCGTGTTCTTGTCCCCCCTGTACTTGTTGAATGTCTTCTCATCCTATTCCTGTGTTTCAACCATCACATCTCCTTTTGAACAATAGCCCTTTCCACCACTTACACGTTCATTACCCTTTCCACTTGTGCTTCACTTCTGGTCTCCCCTGTCCTGTCTTGTCATTTATTATCCTCTCATCCTCCACCTCTTCGGGTCTCGAGTTCGCGGTCAGATCTATTGAGGGCGAGTGGGTTGGGAGAGGGCGTCGCGTATGGATAGATGGAGAAGGGACGAGGTTTGACTCTACGACAAGAAATTCTACCCGACCAGCATGACCCTTCCAAATTGCCTATCCTACTCTTTATTTCGTGGCTACACCATACTTTCCATCGACTCTGGCGTACGGACTTGCTTGGTGTGCGGTGCACGTCTCTGGTTTATTGGGCTTCCCCTTGGTACATAATATTTAAAATAACAACTTAATTGTGTATGTTTGTGCATTTTGCGAGGCTGTAGCCAAACAACGAGTAAACAAGCATCAAACGAACGTGTAGCGGTCCTATGGCTTCCTTCTCGATGGCGTTTCCTTCGAAAAAGGAGGAGGAGAGCGGGCTTAGCTCTTACTATAACAACAAAACCACCATCATACAGGAAGCCCGTGTCTTTAATGAATCCCCAATCAGTCCCCGGAAGTGCAGAGCACTACTTACGCGAATAGTCTATTTGCTCTATGTGGGAGAGAGTTTCGGAACCCAAGAGGCTACGACGCTTTTCTTTGGGACCACAAAACTTTTCCAGCATAAAGACGTGCGTTCTGAGCCGACTCGAGATAATACATCTGACCGATGCATTCGCAATAGAGCGCACTCCGGCAAATGGTCTACCTGGCAATTAAAGAACTCGCTACTACCTCGGAAGACGTCATCATGGTTACAAGCAGCATTATGAAGGATATGCAGCCCAACTCGGAGGTCATCTACAGACCAAACTCCATCCGAGCACTGTGTCGTATTATAGATGTCCGTCATCGTTGTCTTTTCCTTCGTACTGTCGTCCTACTTACACAGAAAAATAAAGCCTTCGATGGCACAAGGTGTCGAACGGTTCTTCAAGGCGGCCATCGTCGACCGAAACCCATCAATCTCATCCGCCGCACTCGTCTCTGCGTATCACCTCTTCCCCGCCGCAAAAGATGTCGTGAAACGTTGGGTAAATGAGGCACAGGAAGCCGTCAGCGCGAAATCCAGTACATCATTCTTTGGCAGCAACACGGGTGGATCGTACCTCGGCTTTGGTGGCTCGACCACTGCAAACAGTGGTCAGCAGACTATCGCGTCGACTAGTTATGTCACACAGTACCACGCACTGGGTTTATTGTACCTTATCCGCCAGCAAGACCGAATGGCGGTGACGAAAATGATCCAACAGCTCGGAGGTGGTAAGTCCGGTGCAGGAACAACTTTAAAGAACCCGATGGCGTTGTGCATGCTCATTCGCTATGCTGCAAAAGTCATCGAAGACGATCCAAAGTAAGCGCATGGTATATTCATGGGTTCACGCATTAACCTCCCTGGCGTAGCGTTCAAAAACAAATGCTCGAGTTGCTGGAAGGTTGGCTACGGCATAAAAGCGACATGGTCAACTTTGAGGCTGCGCGTGCCATCTGCGAGAGCAAAAATGTGCCACCTGCGCAATTATCAAAATCCGTCGCTGGTGAGTTGGATTCGGTCGCCTGATTCTGAAAATCGGAATTTAATGTTGGCCGTAGTTATGCAATTGTTTTTGTCATCGCCAAAGCCCGTCTTGAAATTCGCCGCTACTCGGACGCTCGCTACCCTCGCCCTCACCCAACCTTCTAGTGTCGCAACCTGCAACGTTGACCTGGAAGGTTTAATCTCAGACCAGAACAGAAGTGTTGCTACTTATGCCATTACGACTCTATTAAAGGTCTGTCGCTGCTCCTCTCCAACTACGATCGTTCTAATGTGATTTCAGACTGGTAATGAGGCGTCTGTTGATCGCCTCATCAAACAAATCACTGGATTTATGTCTGAAATCAGTGATGAATTCAAGGTCATCATTGTCGATGCCATCCGTTCTCTATGTCTCAAGTTCCCGACAAAACATGCCTCTATGCTTACGTTCCTTTCGGGTGTCCTCCGAGACGAAGGTGGCTATGACTTCAAACGTGCAGTCGTCGAGGCCATGTTCGACATGATTAAATTCATCGGCGATTGCAAAGAACAGGCACTGTCGCACCTGTGCGAGTTTATTGAAGATTGCGAGTTCACAAAACTTTCGGTCCGTATTCTTCACTTGCTTGGCATGGAGGGCCCCAAATCACCGCAACCTGCCAAATACATCCGTTTCATATACAATCGGGTGGTATTGGAGAATGCTACCGTCAGGGCGGCAGCTGTTTCCAGCTTAGCTAAATTCGGGGTAAATGCGGTTGATCAGGGACTCCAGAAGAGCGTCAGCGTACTTCTCAACCGGTGAGACAGTTCAAAGTAGTGGTTATTGTTTTAAGTTTCTGATGGTTGTCTGTTACAGTTGTTTGGATGATGTCGACGATGAAGTTCGTGATCGTGCTGCCTTGTATTTGCGGGTGTTCAGGGAACAACCTTTAGCCGATGTATATGTGAAAGAAGGTTCGTCGTTGAAGTGGTTTTAGTGGTTCACCATGTTTGACGTCCTATTTTAGAGTCAGTCTACTCATTAGCCGTTCTTGAGACAAAGCTGGTTGCATACGTGAAAGACCCAGAAGCTGCCCAACAGTCATTCGATGCTTCATCAGTTCCCAAGATTAGCCGGGCGCAAGCAGCACAAGACGCCGCTCGTAAGTCTGGCCTGTTTCAGACCTCATGTGGATATATTGACAACCGCGGATAGGTCCCAGTACCCTGGATACTATCGGCGTGCCCGCCACAAAGAAGGCTTTGGCTACGCCGCCACCGCCCACCGCCGCAGAAGCACAGTCAGCTTACGCGAGTCAACTTGCTGATGTTCCCGAGTTATCGTCATATGGGCCAGTGCTTAACAGCAGCTCCAAACTTGCGCAACTCACAGAAAGCGAGACCGAATACCAGGTCACTTGTGTCAAACACATATTTAAAGAACATATAGTGTTCCAAGTGAGTCTGATGTGTCCTTCGTTATGCACCGCTGAGGCCTTTACAGTTTAACGTCTCGAACACTTTGCCCGACACGGTTTTAGAGCAAGTTTCCGTTATCATGCAGCCTCAAAATGATTGCAATCTGACAGAGGACTTCATTATCCCGGTTCCCTCTGTGACTGCCGCCTCATCGCCAAGTATCGTCTACGTGTCCTTCACACGTGATGAACCAGAACAATATGCACTCGCTTCATTCCAATGTCTTTTAAAGTTCATCAGCAAGGAACTTGATCCGTCCACTGGCGAACCTGAAGAGGAAGGTTATGAGGACGAGTATCAATTAGAGGAGGTCGAACTCAGCGCAGGCGGAGACTACATCATTCCCAGTTACGCGACATTCGGATCCGAGTGGGACCGACTGCGCACAGGACCGACTGCGACGGAAACGTTTGTTCTGTCAGCCATGGAAAGTTTAAAAGGTGGGTGTCGTGTTGATTTGATAAGTACAGCACCTTACTACGGAATGTAACAGCTGCATGTGACTCAATTATTGAGATCGTCAATATGGAGCCGCTTGGCGGGTCGCAAACGCCCGCCTCTACATCTGTACACACGCTTCAGCTGTCTGGACTTGTCACCGGCGGCGGTGGTAAAGTTCTTGTACGGTGTCGGATGACTTTCTTGAAGGGTCAAGGTGTGACTTTAGAGTTGAGTGTGCGAGCGGAAAAACAAGCAGCTTGTGATCTTGTCCTGGCGGCCGTTGGGGGGTAATATGTATTCATAGTATATATACCTTGTTGGGTCGACACCTGTCATCAACTCCTACTTTACGGAATATACTAGGATTGGAGTCATTGGACCGCTTTCCACTTTCCGAGACAGCCCCCCAATGGAATATCGCCAATCTCATAAGACATTTCAGCCTTATCAACAGGATTGAACGCAGGGGTACAGCTTAGTCGGACCGCCATCATGCATATTCCCAACGCAGGCTTACCGTCGGCAAAGGTCATTCACGTCGACACTAGGGGTGCTGTCATTCTTTCAGAAGAATCACCTGAGGTGCGCTATGTCACATCCACGGAGACCCGTCATTCAAATTGTGCCATAGACACGAGATAGCCGGGGCATATACCTTCCTAATCATATCGAGCCCGTGTCTCATATTGCGGTTGACGTGAGTTTCAATAATTTTGTATGCGGGAAATGGCTGAGACATTGTCGCAGATTGGAGGATCGCTGGCTAAAGTTGTGTACTTCACTCGGTCACCCTCCGTCGGTACGGCTAGAGGGCCTATTGTTGCAGACGATGATGTCTCGACGCCTAGATCTTTATCCCCATCATCACCGGACCATTCGATACCCGTATCACCCCTGCCTACACCTGCCGCAATAAAGCGTAGCGGCGCTTTAACTCCATTAGTTCTTGACTCTCAAAATCACAATGGAATTCATGGACTCCCAGGACTGACGGAGGGGCTGCTACGGGACTCCATCTTACGCCGGGCGTCTCAGCACTTTCCTGGTGGTTCTCTTAACTTCGAGCGGTTCGAAACGGACAATGTGCACCAATGCGTCGAATTCATCCAAGCTCTGATAGAACGCTCTGCAAAGGTGAATGGCGTCTCTATAGAAGACATGCGCAAGAGCGTGAAGATCATGGCGACTGGAGGGGGCGCGCACAGATTCCATGAACTGTTCAGTGGGGTGTTGGGCGTGGAGGTGTTGCGGGAGGATGAGATGGAATGTCTCATCGAGGGACTGAAGTTCATCACCCTGATACCAGACGAAGTTTATTATTTTTCGGACGAGCTCATTCAGTCCGTATCGCACCCCCCCATCCCGACCAAAGCCGACGAAGTACGAAATGCAGGCTCCGACAACGTCCTCGAGAGACCCAGCCCCGATCCACCAAAGTTTGCTGTTACCTTCGAAGGCAATCCTGCCCCGCAGTTGCCATGTTTACTGGTGAACATTGGTTCTGGGGTGTCTGTCATTAAAGTCGACGAAGATGGCCAGTTTGAACGTGTCAGCGGAACGAGCCTGGGCGGCGGGACACTGTGGGGTCTCCTCAGCCTTCTGACCCCTGCAACAAATTTTGATGGTGAGCGACTTGCGCCTATGATAGCTCCTATGTAACACGTACTCTAGAAATGCTGGCGTTTTCAGAACGAGGCGATAATGCGAACGTGGACATGCTGGTGGGAGACATTTACGGCCAGGACTACAGCCGTATGGGTTTGAAGTCAACGACGATCGCAAGTACCTTTGGCAAAGTCTTTAGGAAAGGCGGGGGGAAGAAGACATTTTCACCAGAAGATATCAGCAGAAGTTTGCTTTACGCAGTGTCGAATAATATTGGACAGATTGCGTGCGTAATGATGTATCATTTTTCATTGGATGAGAGTCTAACAGAACCGAACAGATATATGAACGCAGAAAAGTATAATCTGGATAGGATATACTTTGGAGGATGCTTTATACGAGGTGGATATAAGATTTTACCATGATTGAGCCCGTATTGAACGACTTTTTATTAGGACATGCAGCAACAATCACCACACTTTCATATGCTATACGGTTTTGGAGTAAAGGAACGAAACGGGCGCTCTTCCTACGGCACGAAGGATTCCTGTAAGTTACTTGTTCTCGACATTATATTCTGTGCTGATAGTTATCGTAGTGGATCAATCGGAGCCTGGATCAAGAATATTGGGGAGAGTGATGAGACTGGGGTTTGAATTGTAATTTTTCGGAATCACATTTAATTATTACGAACACCCGTGGTTGGTACCGGGTATCAAGAACAGCACTCTGTTGTTGCGGAAATTGCCACACGCTGACAACCAAAAAAAAAAAAAAAAGAAAGAAAGAAAAAAAAAAAAGAATTAAAAAAAGAAGAAAAAAAAAAAAAAACAGAGCGTGAGAAAATTAACTGATTAGATCGCAAAATGTACCACCTTTGTCATAAATACCCAATAATTTAAATTTAAAGCGGAAGCCAGCCTTTTACTCCTTTACACCCATCATATCATGACTTCCTCTTTCTCATCCTGGCCACAGTCTCCCAATGCGAGTAACCCGTCTTCAAAGGACAGACAGAAGAAACCCAGGCATAGGCATAGTCCTGCTCAGCTAGCCGCACTAAATGAGTCCTTTGAGAACAATGATCATCCTACGCCAGACGAACGTAGAATCTTGGCTGATCGTCTTGGAATGTGAGTGCAAATAATGTTCTCCTTTGCCGTTTTTCACTTTTTCACTCTTTCGCTTAGGGAAGCTAAAACCGTAAGCGCTTGGTTTCAGAATAAAAGGGCCTCTACAAAGAAGCGTTCAAGAACCAGTATCACGTATGACCTACCGCCTATATCATCCATCCTAGGCTCTACATCCTCGTCCTCCACAAATACTCCCCACCAAACAGAACTCGACGACTTTGCGGACGACGACTACTCTCTGGACCGTCATTCCCGTTCCACTTCACTTGCTATATCCCTTGAAGATCCTCAACACCAGTCTTCTTTTTACGCAGGAAACCCCGAACATAGACACTTATTTGCAGAATCTGAGATTATGCCCCGTCGAATGCGTGTGCGTCCCTCCGCACTTCAAACCGATGAACTCAGGAAGTTATACAATGTTAACCCTCATCCAACCAAGGAAGCCAGAGAAGAGCTAGGGGAACGTATCGGCATGTAAGCCCCCGTCCACCTTAATTCATGACATTTGACTGAGACTTGTCTGGCAGGCGGTATCAAAGCATAACAAATTGGTTTCAGAACCAGCGTAGTCTAGCCAAAAAACGCAAAGAGGACGAAGTGGAAGCCAACAAATCGTACATGGCTCACGAATCACGGACATTTTCCGCTTTTCCGCCTCCCCCCTCAGGCTACACTTCCCCAGTATTATCGTTATCGCCTCCTAGCCACACTTCTACATATAAAGCACGCCACTCTCCCAGCAGTTATTTACCTTCGTCCGTCCCTTTCCCCGCCTCACCACGGCCGCTGTCGCCACGCACTCCCCACCGTAACACCGTTCATTCCATTTCTGGCTCACGACGTTTACGCCCAGAGACATATCAACTCCACGCTCTTAAGGATCTCTTCACACGCACGTCGAATCCATCTATTGAAGAGCGTTCTGCCCTGGCGTCAGAAATAGGAATGTAAGCTATTTTAGGAAATATGCATGTATAATTGACAGATTTGCTGACGTGCTGCTTTCCCTTTTGTAGGGATGTTGGTAAAGTAACCAACTGGTTCCGAAATGTTCGTCAAACAACTCGAAAGCGTTCAAAAATGATTGATGGTGAGGACGAAGACGAAGGTGGCACGATATCCTCATCCATCTCACGATTCGGGACCCCATATTTCCACTCGTCGTCGTCTTCGTCCGACAACGGGGGGGATGACCTCATGGATCTTGATGGGGATGAATATGATGGCCGCCACAAGAATACTCATAGTGATAATGGCAGCGAGGACGAACACGAGGAAGCTGTCACGCCATCCCCTGAGCCATCACCTTCACCCCTGTCCCCGACTTTCACGGCGGGTTTGCATCATCTTCATGGGAGCCTTGGCCTCGGCCCAATGGACCCAGGTGGATATGCCGAACTGGAGAAGGCAACTGCCGCCAGATTCTCGGGAATTAGGGTCGAGGACGCACTCTTGCTTTTGAGCTTTCACCAGCATGTTGTACATTGAAATTACATTCTTGTGAGTTATCTTTCTGCTATCCACGTACCTTGCCGACCTGTTGTTTCCCACAGAATTAATTATATATACGCTGCATCGATGGAGTCGAGCAGTTGCAAAGTCACGCATTGATTGGTCCCGACAGCGCCCCCCCCCCACGATCGATTTCTTGCCGATATCTCGCCTCTCCAGCCCACGATAATTACTACAATACATTGTACCTTATTCACCACATATTTGACTTGCCACATGTAGTCCATACTCTTCGAGCCTCCACCCTGCGATCTCCCTGTGTTGGGGTACACTGTAGCCTTTTTGGTCTTGTTATGTTTCCTTGTTACGCTTGGAATCTATATCTTAAGTATTTATTTATTCACGTATATGGTTATTCGACACTGCACTCCGGTTAACAGGTTTATCATAACCGTGAAATTAGCCGGCCGTAGTGAATCGAAGTTGGGTACACTTATATCATCATGCAAAGGCCAGTTATGGAACTGGAAACCAACGCACGGATGACCGCTGGTATACCAAAGCGGCATGTCTAATCCGAAAACTGAAGGCTATTGCCAGGTAGACGGCGGGAGCACCATTCATGCCAGGAAAAACTTCACAAGACGTTAAAATTTTGAGCTAGAATTTGTCGTTGTCAGTATTCTCTGCGGTGGGTACACCATCACGCACATTGCCAGCTATCTACAAAGACTTCTAGCTCATGTTCACTTCTCCCGCTGTCCTTGTTCGAATATGGCACAGAGTGCGGCAGCCCGCAGGCCCGCTGCGCTCTGTGCTTTGGTTCCACGCAATCACCGCCCTTACCCAGGTTCCGGCCAAGGGTAATAACGGACATCCAATGCCGCGACTCTGGGAAAGAGTTCCATCGTGTCCAGGCCAGGCGTGGACACACATGACCTATAGGTGGACTTGAGTGTGCACCTGCTTGACACCCCAGTCTCCCCACATCAAGCATCTAGCGTAACGGTAACCGGTCATCATTAAATTGTCCGAGAAACGCACGATTATACAGTTGATCAAATAAATCGTCAATGAGTCTGACAGAGCGTATGATTGATGCATCGACGTCCAATGACGTGGCCGAATTCTTGTTGAATCACCACGAGTAACGTCCCCCAGGGTGATCGTGGGCATAACTGAGGAGCTTCACAAACGAGTAGCACCAATGTTCGGGCCGATGCCAGAGTCGCCAGGCACAGCAAGTACAGACAGCAGGTGCAAATGGTAGATGTTTCGCATGCAAATCATACTTACCAGGGATACTGCCATCACGATCAACCACGCGGCAGGCTAAATACGGCGTTTGTGAAAACAGGGGTTTATAAGTGGAAAACTCACAGGATGCAGCGACATACCTGTGTATGTCAAATCAGGATTGCCCCGTAAGTATCGCCAGGACTTTCCAAGGTCATCGATATCACGTTACTGTAATCGCCGTGTTAAAACCGAAAGCAAGCGAAATAAGTCGTGAGGTGGAACAGTGAACGTAAAACCTGGGGAACTTGATAGCCATTTAGCAGGCAAAACTGCAGACAGGCATGACTATAGTGACCGCAGATTAGCTTCATACAATAACCAGGCGCATTACGCCCACTGGCGCGACATGCGTTTGAAAGAGATACTAGATGCTGGCTAAAGCTCTTCAGGAACTCCACGTCTTATACACGAGACCCACGAGGTCCAGACACTATAGGCCCATATTCTCAAGCTAATGAAGATGAACGTTCTCCCAGGGTTGATTACTTACCCGTACAGTAGAGTGCCATCGGTGATAACGATGTCTCGACTTGTAGGCGCCAATAGACTTGACCCCAGAAACAACCTCGGTCCGAGGATTGATCCTGATGATGAGAAGTACAGTATGGCATCCGTCAAGAATGCAAGAATGGACGTCTTCGGAACACGGAGCGTTGACCTTCCCGGGTTAGTCTGGTTAACATAGGTCGTGTGTTTCAAGAAAGTCCCCGGGCCCCATGAAGAGTCGGATGGTCAAGTTGGTAGTGTGACGTTTGAAGAACGCAGGGCACACCACACGTGTTCAGACCAATGTCCGGGAGGTGTTCTACTTCCAAGCTGTGAGAACTCGACGCCGCCGGACACTGGTGTTCAATTTAGTAACCAGGACTGAGTGTGGAAGGACAAGGGGCTGGGGGGAGATCATTAAATGACGTCCTTGCAGTTGCTGAGTCGAAGGGAACTCACCTGGCGTTCAGCAATTCTTTTCAACGTGGGCGCGGAGTACGAGGACAAACCCAGTGCTTAAGTCCGGCCACTTCACGTCAAACTTTTGAGCAGACTGGTGGAGAAGTTCAGAAAATGAAAGGATGCATTCAGAATACGTACATATGGCACAGCGAGAACGTAAAGTTACAAAAATAATACTGGCAGCTGATACATAGGTGCTACGTACCGGTTACAATCTGAATATCCCGGATCCCCAGTGCTACAAACACGAAAAAAAAAGTAGGAGAATTAATTCAGGTCTTGTTACATCACCCGCAATGTGCTTGGTCTACAATAGTAGCACAGCACAGTGACGAAGATCTTGACGAACGTGAATGGAAAGCATATGCAGGTAATGAAAATTTCCGTAAAGTTCTGCAATAGGGAGAAAACGGTGTTACGAGACATTGAACCAGAGTGGGCAAAAAGACTGCGATCGGACGACGACGAAGGCGACACATGTGATCCCAGTAGTGCTCCTTCGACTTTAGCCGCGTCCTTGTGCTCGAGAGATAGGCCAAGTTCTCTTTCGACACGTTTCAAGATGACGATCCTCCGACGATCTTCCTCGACCTCACCTTCCCAGGTCTCGTGTCGACGAAGGGTCGGCAACGGCACCACCAAAATTGGTGTGTTCCTGCAAGACATGAAAGGCTTGTCGGATGCCATGCGTTGACCTTGTTTAGTCTGGGGAATGCTCATATCCGTGCTAACCTCGCATCCAAACTCGCTCAAGACATTTGATACGATGTCCCACAGTGTGACGCTCGTGGTGGTAGAGGAGAGACGATGATATTCGCTGCAGAAGTGAGACTCGAGGAGGCAATGTGGGTTCGTGAATCGTTTGGGATGAACAGGAGGGCAAATCTCATGATCGAGTGAGGTGTCCTTGTGCGCGAGCTTCTGGCTCCCGTTACGCATCTCTACGCAGGCGCACGGGGACGAGAAATGATCCCAGTCCCAGACATTACCCCCGAATATTTCTTCGTTGTACGCGATGCATTCTGCGCATAGGAGAGCACGGAGAGAGGATTCATAGTTCAAAAGGGCTGAGGCGGAGCGGGCGTAAAGCTGGTTGGCGATAAGAGGAAGGAGATGAACCCGGATGGCGAGCAGCAGTTCTGGGGGAATGGAGAGTATGGTTTTGCGTGATGGAGGGAGACTGACACGGAGAGCAAGTTGAGAATGAAGACGAACTATCGAGTCAAAGGCTTGAAGTTCTGGCGAGAGATACGCGAGACAGGCGTGGACCAAGTTAGACCGGGTAGTGGAGAGTACTACAGGGGCCATTCTGGACGACAGGCATCGATTTGAAAACAACTTGTATTTAAGAACCTCCCCGTAAGTGCGGAACCCTGCGATTCGGGTTAGCACCGGCGGGGAGCATTCAAATTACGGAAACAAAGTTGATTGAAAGTCGATCCGTGGACGAGGACGACGGCGAGGACATTGACATGACGTGAAGTTGACTGCACAAGTCGATATTACGGCGTCAAAAGCACATTACCCTTCTCGAAGGTCCGAAGACAGCTTTCCACATGGATAGCCGACAGCATTACGGCTCTCAAAGAAATAAAGAAAAAAGAAAAAGAAAAAAACCAGAGAAAAATACATTATTTCTTTTTCGTAATGTGTATGCTTCGAGCGGGCATCAGTCGAAGACAGCGGACAACGAGGAGAAGGCTAGATAGAAGCGAGTTCGGACGGTCGAAATTAAACTCAAAAGTTCGGAGACCTTCCTCACCGGTCCTCGTAACGTGCTTTACAGCCCAGGTATCTCCTTGTTCCAACCTTGAACTATTCGTATCCCTCGATCATACTCCTTGAGTAGATCAATATTCCCTTGCTTGCTACTCGTAGTGTTACGGTTGTGCATTCCAGTCGTCGTTTCAGCTGCGCTCTTAATGTTGTATGCTTTTATTCGAGGATCAGAAGCCGCCCAGTCCCGTATGCTATAGTGCACTGTAGGTAGACAGTCCACATATATATAAAAAAGATCCCGCCTACCGTTGTCGTATTTTCGTATTCCGGATACTGAAGTGAGATGCGATCACATCCTGTCTAGACTGTCAGCGTTAACGAATTCGATCGATCTGGAACGAACGCACTCCCCAGATCCCGTCCCGATGCTCAGCCTTGAGCCACTCTACCATGGCCCAGCGCACGGTCTGAAGAGACACGTTGCGATTGTAGGATATACTTACCTGGGCCTTGACATTAGCTCGTCCGTGGCCGGGCCTGAAATACATACAACTTAGTATTGAAAATAAGCATAGGGTCAGAATAGGCCCACTCATTGAAGTACGGAGCATCGATTAGGATCATACTCTGAATACTCACGAGAACCTGTAGCAACGTGGACTTTGGTGACCACTGTTCCTCCGGACTACGGAACTAATCAATGTGATAACGGGTCTCGGAGGCGGTAACATCCTTACCGGCCAGGCCAGGTACCCAACAGGGATAGGCATACCTTTCCGTTAGCGTACAAATTAGGATTGAATCGTACTTCTCCACCGCCTGTCGTGCGTAGGTGCATGAGCGGCGGCTTATTCGGGTATTCAATGGGCATGAAGCAGTCGAATTCGAACAGACCGCCTGCATATGGGGTGTCTTCAGGCCCCGCTATCATTATTTTTCTTCCCAGGCCAGTGGCAGTCAATCTTCAAATCCAGGGATCGGATATACACGATTTGACTTACATAGCATCGTTCCGAATTTCGTCAACTCGTACCCAAACACCGGGAGGTAGGCATGTAGCCATAACCGCAAGTTCCTTGATAAGGTGCAACCTATCCTTTGGATTTCTTGTCGAAGATGCCGTCTGTTTGAGGTTATCGGCGTAATTGTAGCTACTGTAAACGAGCCCGGAGGCGTTGGGATTGTCTTGTGAAAGTGTAGCATGCTTGAAAGCAAGTCGTTCGCAGGCAGAGGTGTACAGCTTCTCCATGTCTACCAAGGGTGCACGTCCTTTGTCTTTACCATTGGTTCTGCCTTTATCTCTGCCCTTGCCATTGGCGGAGGAATCGACATGACTACCTTCAGTCGTAGATGGTGTGTTGCCTAGAACCATCATCGCGCGCAAACGTTCCATATCATCTCTAGCCGCAACGACGCCGTCGCAAAGCGATGTTGCTTTCAATATGGTCTCTTCCACGTCATCCCCTCCCTCACCCGTGTCCAACATCTGCGACGCCCCCGCTAAAAATGCCTCACAGTGTTTTGTCAACTTTTTAAAATGCTCATAAAGCGGTGGCGCCCTCTCAATGGATCCTTTCACCGTCGTCCAGGAAATTTCCCCGTCACCCCACATCCATTCTTCAATCCCACAGCTCTTGATCTTTTCCCATCCCTGCCCGATCAGGACCTGCACTGTGAGTTCACAGTCTGACATCCGCCGCAAAAGATTTATCATGGCGTAGTATGTCTCGCTGCGCGCGATCCAGTCCGTAACGGAATCATTCCGCAGGAGACTTCCGAGCAACTCAGGTAGCTGCGATAAGGAGATCAAGAAACCTATAGACGCGTGTGGAAGCATGTCGTATACTTGAGCAGAATCAGCATAAGGAGAGGGCAAAAAATACGTGAGCGTGTTGAGCGCCCGACTAATGATTTCTTCCCAGTGTGCTGCTAATTCGTCGGCGCGGGATTTCGTAACATTATTGGTAGTGTTATTCCGTCCTTGGTCCTTTCCTTGGCCCGTCACTTTTCCTCCTGCAGTCCACTCAGCGTGGTAGCTATCTGTGCCATATCCAGTGCCGCCCGGTCCCACAGACTGTGATGTAGATCTTTTACCCTTTGCCATAGCCGCTTGAGCGCGTGAATCCGAGGTGGCACGTTCGCCCAGATACTGTCTGTCGAAACCCCCAAGAGTTTCAAAGATTGCTATTGCGCGTCCTTCAGCGCAGCATGTCTCGACGGGACATCGGGCATTTTTTGATTTTCCTTTGCACGAAGTTGGACATGACACCGGCGTGAAGCACCCACGACAGTGGTTTGTACGACAGGAGGAACATGGTGCGTGTAAAAGGCTTAGGAGGCTGGGTGGGGGGATGCTGGCGGCTGAGAACATGACCTGTCAGAGTGACATCGCGACGTGTATGAGAGTTTGAGAGTTCTGTAGGCTATAATTTAAACGTACGTGTCCGCGAGGAGATTCTACTATCTTTCCACACTTGGTGCAAGGTCTATCGACTGTGAAAAGATCGCGAAACTGGAGGAGTGTTAGATCTGGTGATTGATCCAGATCCGATGAGGTATAAGAGCTGGCTCCTGCGGATGGTCCTGGTTGGGGCGCAGAGTTGGATGGTAAGCTGCTTGCTTCGAGTTCCCATTCTAGAGACAGTCTCTTAGCCATCGCCTCATCATCCTCGCTACTATCATCAATGTAGATAATGTCTTGAGAGGCGGCCATGCTCGTACTTGCACCACCGTTCCATTCATCTTGTAACTTTTTGGCTAGGGCTTCGCTCTCCTCTTGGTCTTTTATGCGCGCTAGTACTGCTTCCAAATCATCATCATCATCATCATCGTTGTCGTCGTCGTCAAGTACAATCACATCCTGTTCCAGAGAGCGCGCCCTTTTGCTGTCGGCGTCATATGATGGAGAACGCTTTCGTTTTCCCCTGGCCATGCTGAGGGCAAACGAGAGAAACCCTAACCTATTGCTGAGTCTAGTGACCAGCTCCTACCGGCCCAAGTCCGGGTTGGACGGGTCAATTTCACAGGGTTTTAAAAAACCAGCTAAGCTTTCTGGCAAGGGATTTGCCATGCTGTACTCTCCACGGTCGAAATGTGCGCTTTTGACTTTATACCGGACCATGTCGTCGACGTCTTTCCCTGTGTTGCCCCTGCAGGCGCCTTCTCTCAAGGCAGAGACGGAGGAATTTGAAGCTCGTACTTCCGAGATGTCCAATTTTTTCTCTTTACCCCGATTTGCCTCTATAAAGCGGCCATACCCGCCCTCGGCCGTGGCCTCGAAGCAGGGTTCGCTACCTGTGTTGCCACTGCCTTCTACTTTGCTCTCAGATAAACTGTATTCTATACTCTCCAAGGCTGCGGATGAAGGAAGGCCGGTTCACACAATGGGCGCTATTGACCCGGTGCAGATGACACAGATGGCACGACACCAAGAAGTCGTGTACATTTCTGGCTGGGCTGCATCCAGCGTATTAACCACTGGGAACAACGAAGTTGGACCTGACCTCGGGTGAGTCCACAATGTTGTCCCACCTGTCCCTTGTCCGGTCTTATAGTGACCAGTGACTATCCCTACACCACCGTACCCAACCAAGTTCACCGCATCTTCCGTGCCCAACAATTGCACGACAGAAAACATTATGATGAGCGAATCTCGGCCTCTCCAGAACAGCGGGCAAAGATGGAATACATCGATTACCTCCGCCCCATCATCGCTGATGCCGATACAGGGTGAATACCCATATTCGTTCACCATGACTATGATCTTATGTAAATCAGGCACGGAGGTCTCTCAGCAGTGATGAAACTAGTCAAGTTGTTTGCAGAATCTGTGAATAAATATTTCATTTCTGCTTTACGAACACGGTGCTCAGATGAGACACGATAGGGCGCGTCAGCCATCCACCTGGAGGACCAGTTGCACGGTGGAAAGAAGGTCTTTATTAGCCTCCTTCCTCCTGAACGCATGCTCACACAACCTCCCGTCAGTGCGGTCACCTCGGCGGCAAAGTCCTCGTTCCGACCTCGACACATACCTCTCGCCTCATATCTGCCCGCTTCCAACTCGACCTCCTCAAATCCACCATGCTTCTTATCGCACGCACCGACTCCGAGTCGGGCAAACTCATCGCGTCCACCGTCGATGTCGAAGACCACGAGTTCATCCTGGGTACAACAACTAAAGGATCGAAAAGTCTGGCACAGGCGTTGGCAGATGCGGAGGCCAAGGGCGCGAGCGGGGCTGAGGTCGACAAGCTCGAGAAAGAGTGGTCTGACAGCCATGAGATGTGCACGTTCAATCAAGGTGTGTTTTGCGCTTCCCCCGCCCAAGATCTTGACGCAATGGCGTACAGCCGTTGAGAGTGCCATCAACAAGTCGAATATCGGCGATAAGCAAGCCGCGTACACGCAGTATCTCTCCTCTGTTTCCGGGAAATCCAACAATGAGGCGCGCGAGGTCGCCAAAGACATACTGGGCGAGCACGTTTTTTGGGACTGGGATCGTAAGTGCTCCTATTGTCCTTGACGAAAGCTTTGCTAAGCCATGGTTAGTCCCTCGGACACGGGAAGGCTACTACCACTACACCGGCGGCGTCGACGTGAGTCACCACACAACCCTGCCAGCTCTAACTGCATTTCCTTCTCCCAGGCCGCCGTCAAACGCTCCATGGTCTTCGCGCCGTACGCAGATCTTATTTGGCTTGAGACAAAAGAGCCGAATCTCAACCAGGCGCGGTCATTCGCACGCAAAATCAGGGAGAAATACCCCGGAAAGTGAGCGCATGTCTTGCCAACTATACCCATATTGGCGCCCATTCTTCCACGCCACAGATGGTTCGTGTACAACCTGAGCCCCAGTTTCAACTGGTCGACCCACGGCTTCACAGGTAAGACAGCCGGTGCGTGTACTCGAGCGTTCACGAACGGCGTGTTTCTTTCAGACGACGATCTCAAGAACTTTGTCTGGGAACTAGCTAAAGAAGGGTAAAAAAAAATCTTGCACTCCCTATCCGTGTAGCGAAGGCAACTGACGTTGGTGTGTTGCAGATTCGTCCTCCAGTTGATATCCTTGGCCGGACTGCACAGCAATGCTGCTGCTACCGGTGCGTCATGTATCCACTTCCGCTCCGGCGGCACATCCTGAATACTCCCACAGCCGAATTAGCAACCCGCTTCAAGACGGACGGGATGCTCGCTTATGTCGAGCTCGTCCAGCGCAAGGAGAAAGAGATCGGCTGTGACGTTTTGACGCACCAAAAATGGCATGTTTCGCACTCTGCGCACAGAAAGAGACTGACCTCGCACAAATCTCTCCGCAGGAGTGGCGCCAACTACATTGACCGTATTCTGTCTAGCGTTTCGTCTGGGTCGTCCAGCACGTCAGCCATCGGGCAGGATTCGACCGAGCACTCGTTCTGATGGTAGTTCTGTACTGGATGTCTTGATTCAATGTGCTGGAATTACAAATGTGGGAGGCTTCAGGAGCAAAAAACATTACCCGAGAAAGGACTACGAGGAATATCGAACAAAAAGAAATAACGACTATATGTACGAAGAGCAAATAAATATATACTTGGATATATAATACGGGACGAAAACAAAACAATGCAAAGACAAAAAAAGAATCAATCGTGATCGAGCCCGTGGTATGGATACGACAGCGTCGAGTCCACCTTTGACGACACAATCTCAAACTGCGAGGCATCGAAGCTCGGATGGCTCTCCTCCGACGCCCTAGACCGCGAGGACGCGAACGACGAAGACCGCCTTGGCGGAAACACCGGTGGGAGCCGCGACGGGCGCGCCTGTGGAGGCGAGTGCGCGTCCATAGACGACGACAGGGTCCGCTTCGAGCGCACCGACAGCCGCGGGTCCTCGCTGCTCACCCGCTGGACGAACTGCTCCGGAATCGGCGGGCTCGGCGGAATGTCCGGCGTTGCGGACAGCCGGCCATTGGCCCGCCGCAGCCGAGTGAACTCCCGCGGTGCCGATTTTTCGAGACTCGGCCGGGCGTCGCTGGTGCTCGAACTGCTCGAGCTCTGCGACCGCATCGATTTCCGAAGGATCGATTTTGGGGCGCTTTTCTCCCTCTCCTTGTCAGAGATAGGGTGAGCAGAGGACGGCGCGGGGGAGCTAGGCGTGGGCGCAGGGATGGACGGCGTCGACGGCGCAGAGAAGGACTTTGAAGTTGGGGGAACGGGTGCTGGCGGCGGCGGGGCAGTAGTCGAAGGGAGGGGAACAATAGTTGGGGGTCGAGGGGAAGAGTGCGACGGCCGGCGCACAGGGTATGGCGACTCCTGGTCAAAATGAAAGTTGTCCAAAGACGACTCCGTTTTCGGCTTCGGCGGCCAGTTGCCATGTAAAGGCGATGGCGAACGCGTCGATTTTAGAGGCTTGGGCGCCTCGAACTCTTCCGACGGCCGCGGCGAAGCTGGTGGAGGCGAAAGGACTGCAGCAGGCGGTGGGGGCAGAGGCGCAGATATTGACGACTTGTTGCTCTTCCGCCAGAGCTTCTTGATGGTCATCAGCGTCGACCGGTTCGTCGTCTTTGACGACGTGTCCGTTGTCACGTCAGAATCGGCCGAGAACCGGCTTGCTGCCACCGAAAAGCGTGGCTGTTCATGCGGGGCTTTTATTGGTGTACCACCGCGTTGTGGAGGATTCTCTGACGATGGGGTGCTGCGGTCAGCAGAAGTCGACTCCCAATAGACCGAAGACCGCCGCGAGCCGCTAATTGTGGTATCAATATGCGATGGGTATCGGCCAAACGGATCTGGCGACAAGGGTATGATAGGCGACGTATCTCGCAGACGTAAGGGTGGCATCAGAGCAGGGTAGGATGCTTGCTCTTCGAGCTCGCGCTTGCGGACTGCTGTCTCTTTCGAAACGTTGTCCGTCGATGATCCACCGTCCTGTGAGGAGGGTTTTGGTGGTGAATCGCTATTCACAACCAATCGGGGGTTGGGGCGTGCGTGGTCATTCGGACGTAAAGCGTTGGTTGCGCCGGCGACCTCGCTGGCTGCCAATGAAGAGAAGGGAATGGCTGGCCATGTGGCTTGTGGCGGCGAGCTGTTAGCAGAGAAGTTTCAGCGTTAAATTCTCAATGGATGTACAAATGACTCACGGTTCGGGCTCATCTTGGCTAGGGAAGCCGGTGGCAAGCCCCGGTGTGAGTGGGAATACATCCGTGTTCTTCGTACCGCTGTGGGGAGACAATGAGGGGAACCCTGGGGAATGATGTGTGTCATCCAGGTCCGTCTTAAGCCGCCGTGGAGAGAACTCGGCCAAGTGCTATGGGGGGGTCAGGGCGCGCCGACAGAGGACAGGGTAAATCACTGCACCTTCTCAAGTTCGTCCAACTGGGCCTTCATCAAGTACTGGCTCTTGCGATGGTCATCGGGATCGTTCTCATCGAACTGTTGGAAAACGTGAGCTCCTTAAAAGCAGCCAACAAGCGCCAAGTTACCTCAATGTTAGCCTCCGAGTCTTCCAATCCCAGGTCGAGGTCCTCAAACACTGCGCCACCTCTCCTGTCATCCAGGGGACTTCTCGTCTTTTGAAAAGCGGCCTCTTCTGCAATCGTATCATATGATTCGTCCACGACAGAGGTCCCAGACCTAAGGTAAGCAAGATGGGTGCCTTCTACGCCACTTGGTGGAAGGGGACTCGATGAATCTGTGGAACTGGGCTGAGGGAGGTTGTTGGGGAGCCCGTGGATTACCAGACGAGGGGGGGCTTGTTTGCGGGAGGATCCAGCGGTCGTTGGTGAGGATCCACGGTTATCGTTGTTTACCGATGGGGATGAGGGAATGGAGACTGACAAGAGGGGACGGGACATGGCTGCCAAGAGCTCATTGACTTCGTTCTCTTCCCTCATTATGGGGTCTTCTTCGTACTCATCGGTTAGGAGACGATCATCGGGTAGAGCAGCCAACTCGGCAGGATTGAGTGCCAGGTCAAGGACGTAAGGGTCCTTTGGACGAACTGAGCTTCGTCGATCGGAAACAGCGTGTAAGTCTGCCCAAGTGTCCTCGTCGGTACCGAAAACGTCCTCTAGTGGATCATTAGATGGGGCCAACCTGGTGGTCGATTCTTGGTCCAATTCGTCATCTGAATGACTATCTAATTGATCGGGTGAGTCTGAGATGCGGCCGTATGGTCCAAGGATGACTTCATCCTCGCTAAGGTCATCTTTTACGGAGAGGACGAAACTGGGTGCAGGACTAGGAGTTTGGGTACCGGCCAATAATTTTAAATCCAATGGTGGCTTCCTCTCGTCTGCACTTCCTACAGTTTCTGATTCGCCAGTGATACTTCCGTCGTCTCCTGCTCTCGAGAGGGCTCGGCGTCTGCTCATTTGGCTCTCTGCCCGCTTTGCGTGGTTCATTCGTCTGCTCCGTAACCAGGGCTGGTACCATCCAGCCCTGTTTGGATCGATATCAAATTCGACTTTAGCGAGAATGGGAATGATGGAAGGGGAGTGGAGACCGGGAAGATGTAATCTATCTGCTTGTTGTTTAGATGGATCAGGTGTGGGAGGTTTTGATAGTGATGAGGAAGGCGGTGCAGAATGGGAACGGATGTCGGAAGGAGATGAAGGAGATGAAGAACCTGGAGTGAATGGGAAGGCTATTGGTTTAGAAATGAGGTCGTGTGATGATTGGGCTGGTAGAGTGATTCCGAGTCCGTGAATAAATGGAGAAGGAGAATCGTCGGGTTCGATATGGAGAACGCGAGCCCATAGATGTTTCCAGATGTCTTCTGATAGTCTAGGACCTGGTTGTTCTGTTGATAAAATGAGATAGAGTATCAAACCAGTAGTGCTTGGAAGGGCGTATTCTTTTGCGATAGCGGATAGTTGTGATTGTAGAGTTGGATGAAAAGGAACGAGAGTTCCACGACGAAATTGGGTATGATAACCTGATGCATTTGAAGGTAGTGGAGTGAGATCGGATGAAGATAAGTCAGAGTTAAGAGGAGGGATGACATGAAGTAAAAATTTTGAGTGTTGAGTAGTTGAATGAGATAATTGCATAAAAGGATGAGTTGCAGGTACTGGAGTAGAAACGCCAAGAGCGTTTGCAAGTTTAGCTAACCTATGAGGTGGTAACGGATATCTTGGATGAGGCCATTGAGTTGACATATTACCTTGTGATTTTTTTTAAAACACGGAATTAACATTTAACAGTGTTAGTGAATGTTTTTAACAAGTTGTATATCGTGTGAATTTATTTCATTTTTCTTTTCTTTTTCTCATTTTCTTTTTTATATTTCTTTCTCTTCTCCTTCCCTTTCTCTCCTCCTTCTCCTTCCCTTTCTCCTCAACTC